>VXAL01008014.1:118084-168337 GCA_013399475.1 Chauna torquata
AAAAAAAAAAAAAAGGTTCTTAAAAAAATGGAAAAATGTCAACATTTTAGTTTTGAGATACTTTGATTTTTAGTTCAAAGCATTTGGGAATCAACTTCAATTTTATGAAAGAATGAATAAGTAAACAAACAACCCCTCCCAAACCTCAAACCTTGTTCTCAATCAAAAAAAAATATTATTTTTTCTACTCCTTATTTGGCTGAGTACTTCATTCCAGCTAGATGCTAAATGAATTCTTGTAGATCTGCCAGTTAGCCCCCCAAAGTTATTATTTGCCCAGCTTTGGATACAAAACTCCACTTAGGAGCAATTCTTTGGCAAAAGCGCCAGCTGTAATTTTTGTGTGAGTATTGAACTCCTAGGTTATTTTCAGATAGATGAATGGTATGCTTTCAAGTGAGTATTCTTCCAAGCACTCTCTGTTTGTTTGTGCTTATAATGCATCAGTAGTTTTGCTTTCACATTGAAAATGTACGAAGATACAACTCATGGTCATAAAGTTGTGCAAGAAAGATGCTAACATGAAGCCAGAAAGGATTTTGGATATCAGGCTTTGAATCTACAGCAATGCAAGCATGAAAGCCTTGGTGTCTTACAGGGGGTGACAGAACTTTCAGTTTTGCTGGTTTGAATCCTGGATGCGGCTCCTCACGACATAAGAGTGAATGGAAGACTTTGCAAATAAAATTTATGGGGACTATCATTATAATATCAGTTGAAATAAAAATCACAGACAATTAGGTGCCTGAGGCAAGATATATACTTACATCTCCATTACATAAAATCCTTGTTCTCGTGTCAAATGTCAGCAGCAGATATGAGTGCTCTTCTCCGCTGAAACCAGGACCAATCATTGTATGACGATACCTATCCAGCATACCATAGGCCTACACAAAACCCTTCCAGTTTTGCAGGGCAGTGCGTGCTGTTTGTGAACAGAGAAAGGGGAAATGCAACCTATCTATACAGCCACAAAGTCAGCATTTGTAAGAGGTGAGTCTCTTTGTGAGAGGTGAGTAACCATGAGCATTTCTGAGAGGTGACAAGGACCTGGACAATTGCCAAAGACACCTTTTCATGAAAGAGTGCTACCGATAATGTTTAGAGTATTACTCATTTTATGGCAGTGCAGTCCTGATTTTACTGCTCTTTGCCCAGGTGGAGAACGTGGAAGAGCCTGGTTTGATTCTGGGGGTGAAAGAAAAGAGAAGTTCAGATGGAGGTTCTGCTATTCATTGCAAGTGGTGGCAAAAATCCAGTTCTGCTGAATTCAAAGCCAAATGATTTTCCCATTGCAATAGAAAGTAAAGCACTGCACACAGCCATGGACTGTAATACAAAACTCTGGACAAAACTGTCTTCATGTTCCCAAAATACATTACTATTTTGCCAAGCACAGGACAATCACTTAATCATTTGTAATGAAAGCTGTAGAAAACCCTTCTTGCCGCATAGCAACTGTTTTTCACCCATACTAAGTCAAGTGCAGCCAAATGGAATTAACCAACAACACCAAGTATCATGCATGCCTCCCCGGTACCTCCCTGAATCCTCTTTCAAAGGATGAAGAGAGTGCTGAAGTTACTTAAAGAACAACTCTTTCCTGTGTCAGTCCTGGGGAGAAAGATCAGATTTATTGTTTCTAGAAATGGGGCTGACTTTGTTAAAGCTATAAAGATGCCAACTTGACCCATTAATTGTGTCTGACCCATTGTTTGAAGCTACCAGTACAAAATGTTTTCTCATTCTCGTAAGTCAACACCTGCCACGCAATGAAAGAAACTAGCTGCCTATTTTCTTCTCTTCTTCAGAGGTAGATGAATTCTTGCCAATCCTTTTTTCAGAAGAATAAGTCATGAGAGTAAATGGAACAAGATGTACAAATAACATGAACCTCACTCTGTAGACAGCTGTAGCTTCAAATCCTCAGAAAGATAGTTCAAATAGCTACTGCCCCATGGGATGCAATACAGTAGACAATCCACTGGAAAGTCTGAGCTCTGATGTCTTTCATCCACCTAACAAGAAACACAGTTCTGCCATCAGGATATTTCACCTGAGGGGCACCTGCTGCTTTGCATCTTTCCATGTTCTCAATGGGACATGCAAGTTTTCATACAAGAATCTTAAAATTCTCCTGTGTTCATGTCTCCACTGTGGAGGTGGGGGGGAAGGGGAGTGCCAGCTTTATAGTTTTGGCTTCCATATTTTTCATGTGCATGAAATAAGACAAGGAGGATACCAAGTCATGCATGAAATGTAAATAAACAGAGACTGAAGTGTCAGGTGCCATTTAAATGGTGTCTATGTTTGCCGTGCGTGTCCTATTATGGGCAAAGTCCATGGCTACATAATTTATCTCTATGCCAGAAAAGCACCAGCTTAATGGGAGTAATTCAAAGAAAGCACTCATAGTAATTATTAGAGGGCTAAAAGGGATGATGTGTGAGGTGAGTTGAGAACAACTGGATGTGGATATGTCAAACAAATGACAGCTGAGTGCCTTAGGAGACTGTAGCCCAGAGCAGCCTATGCTTCATGGTGGGAAAAGGTGAAACTTGCTCTCCCTAGCCAGTGCAGCTCTGCTGCCTAGCATGTTGGGTCCATAAGCATGTCCTTCACCACACCTAGGAGGAGCGCGGGAGACCAAGCCTGGAGCTTGCCTCACTCTCTCGCCATAGAAACTGCATGATCACAGCAGTTTGTGCAAATGGTGACCATTGAAAGGATGTCCAGACATCCTCATTCTTTTGGTCCTCATGCACAAGGTTGAGGAGAGGAATATGTCCAATGCTTCATGTTCCAGCCACAGAGGTCCTACACTGCCATAAATAATTCTGGTCCCTTTTCTGATACAGGACTTGGAGAAACTGCACGATGATTCTTCTTTTCCCTCTCTTCCTACCATGTATGTTTGCTTTCCTTTTTTGTGAATTAGTGGTAAATTTATTGCCTTGGGTGAGATTTTCAAAGCATTCACAGCTGGCCTAGTCCTGTTGCTGTTGAAGCCACTGGGAGTTTTGCCAATGTGTTTAATGAGAACAGAGTTAGGCCAGTGCTGTGAGCTTTGAAGCCCCCGCTTTGTGTGTACTCATATGAAGGTGGGGAACAGGGTGCAGATAAAATGAGAACCAGTCTAAACCTGGATCCAGCAAGGGAAAATAATGCAAACAAAACCTTTCTTGTGGTTCAAAGGAATCTCTTCTGCCATTTCTTGCTCCATTCCCAAAAAGCATCTACCTGATGTTGTAATCAGCACCTGGTTCTGTGGAGATGCTCTCATTCACCTTTTGAGGCTAGCTGTTTTTCACTGGGTGCAGAACTCACCTTTTTTCGTCAAATGCACCAATGGACAGTTTGCTAGTAATTAGTCAGGAATTTTAAAACCAGAAGGGACCATCGTAGTCATGTAGTTAGACCTTCAGCATAATATAGCTTATAGTTACAGTCAGTAATTTCAATATTCACCCACGACTTCTGTTTGAGTTATAATAACATACAGAATATTTTGCTCTGTGCGTGTGTGTATGTTTTCAGTGCTATAAATAGGCAAATATACACGTAATCTACCTGGGTTGGGTGTGCCACGAAGAGAGAAAGTATTACCCAGCCTGAAACTGGCAAACAACTATGAAAGACAATTTTAAACAAAATAGGGAATTTTTGCTGTTACTTCTGAATTGCAGCAATATCTTCTTGTTGCCCTTGAATACACAAAATGTATTGATTTTGATTGGCATTGCCTTCTAACATTGTTAGATTGAGCAAAGATTATACCCGTTAGCACAAAATGCTTTCATAAATTCAATTTCTTCATCTGTATCCAGGAGTAATACTAGGAACAGCATTTCTCCAGAATAGATTACTACACTGCCCTGACTTAGGCATTGCCAAGAGAAATGAGAAACAGGTTTCAGCTTGCTTAAAACACTCTTGCCAGTGTTAGCATTTCACACAAGAAAGCAATGACAGATTTTATAGATTATAGTATTTTTCATCAGCTATCAAAGCCCTCAAGCCCTAGAGAATCTTTGCTAAAACAAAACAAAACAACGACAACAACAACAACAAAACAGCGTAAAAAGTACAGTGCTGGAATAAGAAACCTCTAAATTTGAACCCTGGTCCTGTGGTTAGATGCTCTGTGGCCTGCTCAGTGTGGCCAAGTCTCACGATAGCTCAGTTAACTTCCTAAAGCATTTGCTGCTAGAGTCAAGCGATTGCATGAGAAATACAGCTTTCAGGTCAAGAAAATAAAAAACTGTAGCCAGTACAGGATATCTGCAAAACAAACACTCAAGGCTCAACAGTGTACAAGGAGTTAAATCGCTCCACTTTTTTTTTCAAATCCCATTAACAATGTAATAATAATGGAGTATGACTGGAGTATCTTTTATACATATTTAGGCAAACTGTAGTTCATGCTCAGTTTCTCATATGTATAGACAAGTACTCATGTTGTAGAGGCTATTAAAGAGAAGGAAACAATCTGTGCCTCAGAAAATCCTAGAGCACAATGTGTTAGGGCATAAGAAGGGAAGTATGTTTGATTGGTTTGCTTATTCTTATATCCTAATCCTATATTCTCAGCCAAAGAAGTTGGGTGCAGTGGTACTGGTGGATACTGGGCTCCATGGATCTTCACCTGATCCAGCTGGTGCATCATGCAGCTAAACACAAGAGGCACAGGAAGCAATGAAGGCCTCTGGGAAGAGGGCCTGTGACTGCTTGAAGTTAGGCAAAGAAAGTGCAATGCCAGAGTGGATTTTTATAGACTGAAATTCAGGGTAATTTCTGCATGCCCTGGGGTGTAGAAAGGAGGTATGAGAAGACATCAGAGGATGCAAAGGCTGATGGGATTGCATTGGAGGAACGTGTACTGTGAACTCTGGTGTAATGCCTACACTGCCTTTTTGGGGGAATGGCCCCCAAAGGCACCTGTCCCTGGAAACAGAGTAGCTTTGCCTTGCACATTGCTAGTTTGAGTGGCTCAGACAGAGCAGTGGAGCAAATTAGTAATCAATCCGTGTGAGCCATCAGGAGTACAACACTCTTGATTACTTCCTTGGACTCTATTTATTTAGCAGTGCAAACGTAGCCAATGTGGCTATTCTTACAAGTTCGGGGAAGAACACTTAATTAGGAATTACATTGTGCTCTAGCACTGTACAGAATTACTTAGTGTTATGCAAAATTAGAAAAAAAATGGTTTCTAAAAATGATTCTTAGAATTATTCTTACAATGTTTGATTGTTTTATTTTCAAGATCACTCTCAGCTCTAACTTGCAGATATCTTCTCTAGCTTCATTCAAAAGCCTGGAAGGGTGTCTCTTTGGAATGTGTTTTCTAGTCTATTTTAAACCATGTTTTCATTTCTGCTTTAAATGTAATATTTGGCTGTGTTTCTTTAAAGGTTTTTTTATGTACTCTTACTGTAAGGGCTTTGAATGTGCCTCTGAAAACCATGAAACAACAAAGTTGTTGTTGCCATTGCTGCTTGATCTTTCTGGGAGGCCAGTCCCACACAAACCTCCTTCTCTCTCCAGAATACTGCATATTGTAAATACAACAACAACTTGCAGTTTAGTCAGAGGAGAAAAATGCAGTAGCTTTCTCCTCTTTCAGATTGTGAGTTATTTTTTTGTTTCGTGAATATCAGTTTCAATAGCTGCACAGCCATTTATGTTAACCAAAAGACCTCAGATATAACAAAAAGAATGAGTGATGTTGTGAAATGCTTTTTCAAATTCACTGTTCTGGGCCTGAACAGAGCACTATATTTAGATGTGTTCCCAGATTTTAATTTCTTTTGATACTTTTAGAGCTCTTCATGTGCTCTAAATGTAATGACAGGTATTTAGTTGAGAAATTACATAAAAAGGTTGTTCTCATCATATAGCCAGAAGATTTTTGCTTTCTGTCTGGGTGAGTCAGTGAACTCTGAGACTTCATACTGTGATAGCTCTAGCCATATTCATGTGACTGAAGAGAAACTAAGGGAAAGGCAAACTAAAATAAGAGACAAGAACAGTATTATTCATTTTATATCTGATTTGGATAAATGTAGATAGAAAATCATTCTCCCATTCCATAAGAGTTTTTGACATACTGCAGCTTTTCTCCCATGCTGAAATGGGAGGAGGAATTGAAAAGTAGGAAAAGAACATAAACTAATACACTGGAGAAAAATAATTTGGACCAGATAAACTGTATCATTTTATTTAGGCATGTTACAAATCTTTTATCTTGACTGTGACCTTTTTAATGTGGTAATGTATTACTATAAACTAGTGAAAAGTTTTTAGGAAAAAAAGTAAAATGAAGGGGTAAATAGTAACTTGTGTGTGTTTGAAATGTCTGAGAGTGATGTTAATCACTTCCAATAAATCTGGAAATCCAGAGTAGTTTTTGAATCAGAATACGTGTTGAAATAGCTCCTTTCTCCCTGGCAGCTTCATTTTGACTAGTTGACATGAAAAATGTTAGAAAGCTCTTCACCAGCTCTACAAACATCTTCTTTCTGTCCACTTTTCTGCTGTTTGCCACCTCTGGTCATTTTGGCTAAAGAAAAAGTGATTATTTTAAAAACTGTTCTAAGCCTTACAGCTGTGCTGCTCCTTTTCGTATCACTCCGCCTGCTGTGCTGCTGCACAGCCATTCCTCCTCTTTAGGCATATGCAATGCTTCCTGACAGCCAGGGAGAGGAAACACTGGCATGCAACTAAGATCCGGACGAGCACAATGCTGAAACAAGGCCGGTAGTTGAACACGGAGGGACAGGGCAAGGAGAGAGCTGTAGGAAACATGCCTTCTGTTTCGCTGCTGGCTGTTTAAACATTGCATCCAAGCTACAGATGAGGGAATTGAGAACACAGGAGGAGGCTAAAGCAGGCTGGAGATGGTGGCAAGTTTGCTGGGACAGAAAATGAAAATGCAGGAAGTTGGATCAGAAGTTTGAAACAGTTTGCAGAAGACAGCTAAGAATGAATCCAGATCTGGAAATAAAAAGGGCAGACAATTCCAATTGTATCTCATTTCCAACATTTCTTCTCAGCTAACTGTTGCTCTCTGTCCTAATGTAAGCTTAAAACCTAACACAATTTTTTAGGATGAAAGATGGATAATGGAACTATTGGTGCTGTTATTTCAGTTTTTTTAGCTCCAGCTTAACCAGAAAATTAGGCATGTTTTCAATGCGTTAAGGTTATCTGTACAAACCAGAAGGGACTGCAAACCTCAGACCAGAACTGCCCAATGAATTTGACTGGGCAATGCAAGTGAAAGTGTCTTGCTCTGACACCGAAGCAAACTCTTGGGCTCTGAAGAGGGCAGAAAAAGGTCTGTTCCAATTCTGTGTTTGCGGAGGTGGTGGGCACCTGTCTATGAAGAAGGAAGGAAGGAAGGAAGGAAGGAAGGAACCTACAGATTTCCCTAGTTTGTGTAATGTGTTATTGCGAATTGCGTTGCTGTCAGAAAAGGTCTCAACATGAAACATTTCATAAGCATACAGATAGGACTTTGAAAGAAGTCAGATTTTCTAAGAATCTCCTTCCAGCTCATTCAGTCAGATTCTGAAGACCTGTGCTTCTGTTGATGGCATGGTGTACCATGCCCATTGCACAGTGTGCCTGGGGACAGAAGCTCCAGGGCAGTCAGGCAGCCCTGCTGTGGAGCTGCCTTGGGATCAGCAGCTTCAGGGTCTGGGGTCTCTGACTCAGAGCCAAAAATTTAGAAATCTGGGGCTTCTAGGGTCAGCAGCTGTAGGGCAGCTCAACTGTTTGGACTGTGCACTTGTCCAGCACTTCTAGAGTCTGGATTTGATCCATCCTGAACACTGACCCATTCATCACTTTTGGAAGAGTTCTTTGCTCCTTTGGACTAAAATGGCTTCAAATGGCTTTTAAAACAAATAAGGAAAAAGACTGAGATCACCTGAATTAAAATACATTGTTTACCTCCCAAAAAATGGCCTTTGGTGATAACACTTCCAGTATCATTTACTTCTTGAATGAGGGACAATTTTCCTTAATGTCGGAAAATCTCTGTACATGTTGCCTTTCTTTCACTCTAAAGAAAGATTTCTAAATCTGTTAGTTTTGTCAGCTACTGTGCTTCCAATTTTAGTTATTTTTGGAAGGCTGAGTATTGAAGACCCTAACAACATTGATCAAGTTCCTGTAACATAAAGATGTTGGTGCTGTCTGATTCTTCCATGGGTATTAACTTAGAGTCAGGATGGAGTACAAAAGGTGTATTTGCTGTTACAGAAGATACACAAAACAGTGCCCTGCTTACTGGGAAGTAGAATAAGTATCTTGTGGAGAAAATGGAATCATGGTGTAAATCAGTACCTCTCAGTATGGTCTGGCAATGTGTAAGTATGATAGCTAACAAACCCTCAAAGGAACGAAAATGTTTATCCCCTAGTCTGGGCAAAAAACCACAAAATCTTAGGGAGAAAAAAATACACTGAAAGTTTCAGAGTGAGAAGAAATTCCAATCCAGTCTAGAAAAAAAAGTCATTGATAAACTGGAATTTCCCACAAGAAACAGATTTCACTGAGGAAAACAAACAAACAAATGAAAAACCACCACCACCAAATCAGCTCTCGATTCCCTTTTCGGTTTCCACAGGCGGGCACGCTGGATTTGACCTCCTAAGTGCTGAAGGCCAGACCTCTAGTATTGCATGCACAGTGGCGTACAATTCCTCCCAGAATTTAACTGATCACCAGTTTAAGGATTACTTAGGTGGTTTACTCCACTGCTTTGGTTGAAAGAACCTGTTAATTTAATGCCTAGGAGCCAAGGCTGTACTCCTGGTTGTGCCAATGTCATCCTCTATTATATATAACTCCTCTTTATCACTGGTAGCTTTAGCAAATCATCATATTCCTTCTAAGTTTGCATTTTACTACATGAAGCAAACTAGGCTTTTCTACTGTGCCATGGCTTCCTCTAATCTCCTCTCTCCCCTCCATTCCTCTCTCATTACAGTTGGAACTGATCTTTCTCAAATATGGCAAAAACAAGTCTGAATGTACTTATATAAAAGAGGTTTCATGAGTTCTTGGTACACTGACTGTAACAGTATTCCATTTCTGTTGGAAGTAGTTCTCCTGATCTAGTATCATGCTTGCCTTTTTTTTTTTCTGACAGCATTGCATTGGCAACTTATAGCTGTTCTTTAATCAACTTCATACTAAGCTTTTGCTCTTCACAAGTCATTTCCAACTGATGCTTTTGTTATGAGTCACTACAGGGTCAAATTCTGGGATGTCTTCATAATCCAAGTACAAATAATTTCCATAGGGCAAAAAATGTTTTTTCTCCTACAAATGTAGAGTAGTTTCATTGTAGCGTTCATGACATGAGGTGCTAAGAAGTTATAGCTTGAACTGACTTACAGTGTTCTGAAAAGTACTTTGCCATGCACAGAAAATGCCTAATAGTTGTGCCAATAAAAGCTTTATTGCATATCACATCTTTGGTATTACTAATTGCATATCATCCACTTGGATCTTTTCACATCTAATTAGCACCAAAAATACAAAGGATATTCTGAAAAACTTCCAATTTAAACTAACAATGAATTTAAGGAATTTCATAAAACTGTCTTAAAGTTTTGCTCTCTAAATGTAAGAACCTTAAGAAAGTATTGAAAATTAAGTTCACAAAATCACTTCTTTGGCTTTATCATTCATTCTATTATACTAACAACTGCAGTATGGTCTTAACAATAAGTTTTGCAAAGTTCTTAACTGTAATACGGAGAAGATATGATGTATTGCTTCTTACACACCAAGGAACAACCTCTTAGAAAAATCTACTCTTCTCTGTTTAGTACCATAGCATTGAGAGTCCATTTTGCCAAAGGAGAGTGACTACAGTATTTGACTAGTTTTCAGAACTGCCCATAGTAAAAAATCTTACTTTAAACCAAAAATCCTATGTCAGTGAAAGTGGCAGTACATGACATTATGTGTATAAGAACATTTCCAACATAGATGTATTTTGTAAACAGAAATTGAAATTTTTGTATTGTAACTTTTTGCATTCGTCTTGGAAATGAAAAATTGCTCTTAAGTATGTTTCGTATCTTCTGTTGCAGCTATACATATCCCTGTGTATTTACTTACCAAAAATCACTTTTACTCATCAGTTTTGTCTCTCCATGAACTATAAAAAAGAAAAAAAAAATCTTAAGCAGCAAAATGCTTACAGTTTGAGAAACATGCTTATGCAAGGTATGTGGGCATCTAAATCTTACTACTGGATGACATTTTTTCGTTGACAAATCTAGAGAGTTGGAACGTCTTTAGAATTTCTTACCATGGAAAAACGTGGTGTGTTTGCTAGCATTTTCAAATAAGGGGGGGGAAAAAAAAAAGAAAAAGATCCAGTTCACAAAAAGCTCCAGATGTTGATTTAAAAATCACTAGATTTTATATTTTAAATAAAAATGCATGCAGGGGCCTGCTTATTTACCTAAAGATATTTGAACNGCTCCTTAAAAGAGATGTTGAACTAAATGTTGTCAAAATGGTGTGTAATCCTCATTGGTCTGAGAATATTGTATCCAGTCTTGGGGGACTAGTATCATTCAGAGATTTCTGAAAGTACATTAACAACTGTCTGCTTCTCGTCATGCCAGATTTAGGACAGGTACACAAATACACCCACTAAGTAGCACAGTGACATTATTGTGGAATGCAAGGCTACCAGAGAATTATGCATATAGTGGCTTACGTGATGCTGGGTTTTTATTCTTGATAACAGTATGGGTGCATGGGTATATGGGTAACTGGCTCAGCATTAGAACAGGTGATCTCAGCTACTGACACAGAATTACTTACAGAAAGTAGAAAGCATGCTCTTTAAGAAAGCAGAGTCTCTAGTCCAAAGTTATGAATCTTGCTGACAGAAAAGCTAATCAGCAGAACTGTTACCAACAGCAGCAAAGGAATGCAAAAGAAAAATGTTGAAGTTTGGCTGCTTCCTGACAGCCGGGTAGCTATTTGTCAATAATGCCTTGCATTATTTGTGGTAGGCAATGAGTCTGCCTGTTTATGCCCGAGATGCTGGTCTCTTCACACCTTGAGTACCTTTGCCACCTGAATTTGGATCCTGAATGCTGGCTAATAGTCTAGCAAGAGGCTTATGAGCACCAGGACAAAGTCCTGGGAGACTCCAGGAAATTATGCTTGGTGCTGGAAGTCACCAGGAAGTACTCTTGCTAACACTGATTGTAACTGTATGGAGCACGAGCCACGTTAGCCCACTCATCTTAAGCAGTTTATTAAAGTATTAATTTGGTGCATGAAGCCTTAAATTGTTTATATCCTTGCTATACAGGAAGCTCCTCCTTGGTTTGGCTGAATTCATGTGAATTTATATCTTGCTTGTCTGACAGTTTTGTTTAGTTTCATCCTCCTCTCTCTTTTCTTACTGTAATTTGACAACAATTTTGAAATGCAAAACAATTCTAAACCAAAACTCACTTTGTTTGAACTTCATTCTGACAACAGAGGATGTTTTGACCAATTTTTTAATTGGGAGGTTTTTTTAAAAACAGTTCTACTATCAATTTTCCTTTGAATGAATGGGTATTTTGACATATAAGAATCAAGAATTTCTCAACTAGCTACTTTCTGTGAGCTTCGTATTTTTATATCTAAAGCTACTGATCTGCAATGTTGGTATAAATGTAGATAAACTGTAGTAACTGACCAGTTATAGCCTATTAAGACTTACCAGTAATGGAGTGATTTTAGAAGCAGGCCCCTTGTAAGACTCACGAGACTGCTCAAGGAGAGAATATGTTGCATTTTGTTACATGGGACACTGATACCGTAAAGTGCATGCAAATCTCTGGGCATGTTTTATCAATATAAAGCAACAAAGAGGAAGCCATTGTTTAGCTTTTTTCTTGTACAGCAGCATGGTTTGGTAAATTCAGTATGTACTTCAAGTGACTCAGAGGCACACCAAGAAATGAGAATGAATGCCTTCCCGAATAATAATCATTCGTTCTGAAAATGTTAGGTAAACTACAGTCAGCTAGATCTACTCTACGGCTTGGAACATGGACATCTTAGATTTAAAACTTAACATTGTACCAAGAGCTACTTACGTCAGCACAGTCAGACTACTCAGACAAGCTACTGCATACTGCTGATAGTCCAGGATATTCAAACCACATTGGGTACTGGTGCGTTGCCAATGTAATAATTATGGCAGTTGCACACACATGCACACATAAATTTTACGCGTTGTATACAGCCAATTGTATAGGTGGTTATGTAAGTCTCACATGCAAAATACTTACAAATAAAAAGAGATTCACTGTTTGTGTTTCTCTGAACCCTGCCTTAGGGACAGAACAAGGAGTGGCACACATGCAAGCCACTTTCAGCCCTCACTCCCAAGCTCATTGACACTAATCAAAGAAGGGCACCAAGGAGATAGATGATGAAAGCTGTTCCCAGGCTCTTTTGAGCTGATTTGGTTCAGCAGCCACTTCAAAGGATGTGGTCATGTGCATACCTCTGGTTTTACATCTAGGGAGCTGTACCTGTGAGGACTCTCTCTCCTCCTCCTCCTCACTCTGTCCTAGGCTGCCGCTGCACGCTGTCACCTGGCTGCTTGGCTTTTCACATGTGAATCTGTCACAGAAAAGGCACAACTACACCATACCTTTCTTCTAAGTATCATCTTAAGAATATTCTAACCAGCGTTACATACAGCATCCAAAATACTGAGCCAGCCAATTGGAGTAAATCATCTAAAACTTGCAGTACTAGTCTCTTAAAAGGAAATTCCCATGCATTACAACTAATGGATGGGAACTACACTACAATCTTTCGATAGCTCAGTAAGCTGTATCTGGCTGTAGTCAGTAAACTTCCAATTTTCTGCAAATTTCTTCTTGTTCACATCTATTTTCTACATTTGGAATAAAACAAACCAACAAACAAAATTATAAACTTGAACATGTTAGACAGCCTTCAGGACATGGGAGGGGGACTATATCACCTGCTGCAGCTTCGCTCTGTCTGCATTGTCTGTATTGCACACAATTTGGATTTTCATAGTCTCTGACAGACCTGGAGGCTTCAGGGTTGCTACTATTTCCAATGCAGCTGGAGCCTGATATAGCTCTTCAGTTAAATGCTAAGCATTTTTGTCAGTCTACGGGAAGGGTGGGTCTGAGAATATTGACAGAGAAGAGAAAAGATCAAATGTGGTTCATTTATAGACTTCTATTTAAATGAAAGGCTGTAAGGATGCCATATTTCACCTTGTTTACATTAGCTCATTTCTAGGACGTGGCAAGTAAAAAATAAGGCCTGAGTACCTGGGATCATTCTCCACCTTCAGCTGCTGAGAGTTTTGCCTGAGCAACAACAGCATGGCATGGTGCACAGTAACAACAGATGCATCTGTGAGAATTAGTCATTTTACTGCATGCATAGACATTAACCAGAATTATACACGCACAGTATTTAACTGTTGCTTTGCTGCATGGTAACAGCTGATACCACTCAGCCCTTCCCCTCTCTGTTTTGGAAATTTCCCTCGAGTGCACGGTGTCTAATCCAATAGCCAAATATGGTTCAACTGTGTCTAAGTCTGGTGTTGGTTGGTGACAATAATATTCGAGATATAAATATCCTAATTCTGGCTTAACCTTGGGCCACCAGACAGCATGACAAATATGCAGAGGACCAGATATGTTCTTGGAGGACTATAACTTATAGCTGCCACAGTTGACAGGCATTCTTGTTTAGACGGCCCCTCAAGATTCACACAAAGCTAAGACACTGCCCCTTCAAATATTTCTGGCAAGGACTTACCCAGTTTTAGGACCAGTGATCTTTTTCAGGCCAGTTGCATGTCTGTCTTTTTGTTCCCACCAGTAATTGTCCGTTTTATTGCTTAGAACTTAAAGTGTCAGTATTGATAACTGGTTAAAATTCACCTATGATTTGTAGCAGAACAGAGGACTTTTGCACAACATTAATGAATTGAAAACTATTAATCGATCTCATTAAAATTTATCTGGAAAGTAACCCTGATATCACTGATTACTTGCTGAAGAAAAGAGAAATAATACTTTGCTTTTTAGGAAGCTAGTTAAAACTAGTGAGGAAATTACTCAACTCCTTAAATACATATGATTTCATCAAAAGGGAAACATTAGAAGCACCCTGGTATCTACAAGGGAGCCTAAAGGGCCAGAACTGTGTTTTAGAAAATGAATCACTTCTTCAGGATTTCCTGCAACTAACTAACTAACTCTCACAACATTTGCAGCTAATAAAGTGTAGCACAGGACTAATATCCTGTGAGTGCTGGAGAGCAGGAATTGCTTTAGCATTAGGAAAAGAAGCAGCTAAGATGCACTGCATGAATATGCTTAATGTATGCAAACCAAACATTATAAAGCAGGCTAAATATAAATGGTGCTTAAGAAATGACGCACACACACACACTCTACACAAGTACTTCCCTAATACTGGAAACCCCTCAAAGACTTGCACAAAGCACACATATTGAATGGTTAATAAGGAAAACTCATCTGTCAATGGATTTATTTGCAAACATCATGCTTCATTGTCTCTGTCTTACAAATCTACACATTACTTCATCCCGCTAATATCATTATAAGGTTGCATGGTATTGACCAAGGTTAAGTATCACTCATTTTATTTCAATCTATAAACTGAAGCCAATCAATGTGCCTTGATATCACTACTCAAAATTCTCAATAGGACTGAATAATAGAGAAGAGGTAAATCAAAGCTAACTACTTTAGCTCCAGCCAGTCTGTCTCCACTCAAAGCATCCATTCAGCTGGGAAGCGCATCAAAATTTATAGCATAGACATTTACTGTGAAAGGCTTTAACACTATGAGGAATCCTAAACTCGTGCCTTGAAAGCCAATAATATGATGCAGAGCCTATATTTGCACTGTCCTACAGGAGTGCTCAGTGGCTGACAGCAACAGCAAACAAAAGCATTTATTGGCCTGTGAATTGTATTTCATCTGTGTACAGTGACACTGGATTTGTTTTCCGTGAAGCCGAAAACAACAAAAGATTAGAAATCAACAACTCCCAACCAACATAAGAAATTAACAACTCCCAACTCTTTTTCTTCTACTTCCAACTGAGAGTCCAGAATCATAGAAGACTGATTTGATTCTCCATCACAAGCCTGGGCAACACAGCCCTGTGTTTCCAGTGTCATAACGAAGCAACACAGAACATTAAAATTCTTGCACAGTGAATACAGAGTAAATCCATTTTCCTAGAGTGCAAAATTAATCTTCTTTCAGGTTCATGAAAAGAACCAAGATTACAGAATCACAGACTCACAGAAACAGAATGCTTGCAAACATTTAAGTTGCCAGCAACTTCATGCCTTCATTCTTGATATTACTAGTGATGACATGAAAGAGATGAGCATCTAAATTACCCTCTTACTGTGAAATAACAATCATCTTGTTTGGACAAAATCTCACATCTTTTACGGGAGACCCTTGAATGGATCTGAGATAGCAGATCTTTATTTTCTCTTTTGACCATAAGTTTAATTTCATTGCATATTCCTCATGAGAAACCTACATGACTAAAGGAACACGTACCGATATGTACGTTCCACTGAGTTTCCCTATATGTTTGGACAAAATAAAATGAGGTGAATTAGTCCGACACCATTTTTCCACATCAGAGTCCAATCAGATGTAGAAGGTAATTACACCTTGGAGTGAAGTGAATGCGCTTTGCAATTTCTGTATTGCTTGCAGTCTGTTCGACAAAGACTGAATATTAGTAAAAGAGATTACTTTTTCCTTCATGGACATAACTCAGCACTGTTTGGCAAACAGGAAGGACAGGAGACAGACTGACATCAAAAGTCTCTTGATTTAATTGCTGACCTAAGTTTTCTTTTGACTTTGAAAAAGAAGAATTTCTTTTAGACATATGACCATCAGCCTGTGCTTCTAACATTCTTTACAGCCAGAAATGATGAAGAGCCATCATAGCTGTGATCTACATTTTGTACAGCAGTGAAATGCATTGCTGCCTGCAGAACATCCATGGCTTAATATTGCAATAAAATACTAACGAAAATTGCAGTATTGCAGAAGCAAACGAAGATCTCCGTTAGCACTCTTTTATATATCACTGAGTAATAATTGTATCATGTGTGTCAAGTCAGAAGTCTAACCTGCTGGAGAGATGCTCAAGTGATAGGGACATTCCTAGACCCTCAGTGGACATACAAACAGGAAAACAACCTTGTGTTAATGAAGCAGGAACCTCCATGCATTCACAACTAACCAGCTCACAGCATGTTATGATACAGATTGCATGATTTCACCACAGAGAACTGTGGTAGTTTGTAAAGGTTTCTGCTTTCCTAGCCAAAATAGGACAATGTAATTGGTTATGTGAACAACTCAGGGGGGAGCTGCCAACTGTAACTATGTCCACTTAGCATTTCACTTTGTTTGTTTCCTTATTTAAATATTCAGTATTTACATCAGTGAAATTCTTCTGTTTTTTTTTTTTGTTGTTGTTGTTGTTTGTTTGTTTGGTTGGTTGGTTGTTTTTTTTTTTAACTGATTTAGTAATATTTAGCCTTCTCCTCTTCCACACTTCTCATCCAGGAAAGTTCAGTGGTTGAACTCCCCCTTACCTTTTGCTCTCTAACTTTGCTTAAACAAATCTAGGAAAAGAAGTTGCGCTTGGAACTTAAAAAATGTGCTAGCTGTTAGCGGATTGAAAGTTTAAGTTTGCTAAACCATCATAGCATCTTTTCAAAGGCAACTTTTCTTCCAGCCTTACATTTACCCTGAATAATTCACCTTTTTCCCATTGTGGTGCCTTTGTCCTTTTCTGTGTTTGCTAATTGCTTGCCAATGGCTGTGCATTCACTTCTTAGGAAGAATGTTTTTAAGCTGACATTACTAATGCATATTAAGTAAAAAATGAATTGAAAAGTGGAAGCAAAATGCTACAATATGATATAGGCAAGCTATATGAAGTCAAGCATGGCCTGTAGTGCTAACCCTGCCATGCTGATTTTCTGATACAACTCCACTTTGTTGCTAAAGATAGTGGAGGAGCATTGGCCATTCTGCTACAAAACTGTTAGAGCTGATGAAAGAAAAAATTTCCTTTCCATTAAATATCACAACACTGGGAGAGAAAGATGTTTCACCTTGTTCCAAAATGTCTTCAGAATTTCAAAGGTTTTTTGGAAAGTGGAATTTCCCATTTTATTTTAAAATCAAGGCAAGCATTTAATTTCAGATATTTCTAATCAAACTTCTACCAAGAACAGAAGCAACTACAGCTTGTACGTGCCGCTTAGCTGCACCTAGCAAATCTGAAATGCCCTGATCACTTGGGCGACACACAGGATGGGGACTTCCAGGGGTGCCAACCTCTTTAAACTTAGATCATGATCCTAAGGCTGCGTTACAGGTGGTTGGCCAAGCATACAACTGAGCAAACTGGCAATCTTCTGATAGAAATCTGTCTGGCAGGCAACTTCTGCAGCCTTCCCTGTAGGAGAAGTTCCCAGTCTGTCTCCAGATTCCCAGAACAGAGTCTTCCTGTGAGCTGATTTCATGCAATTGATTTCATGTTTTTGAATAGAAAAAGAAGATCAATTTGGAAATTTCTGAGCAGTTCTAGAAAAATTGGTTACATAAAACCACACATTATTCCCACGTCTTTTTATCTCAGATTACCTTGCTTTTCTTTCGGGTGATTTCATTTTCATTTTCACCTATTAGATCCTGTTACCTCTCACATGCCTTACCTAGCTGTTCCCACTGATCTCGAGTTCTGAGTCAGGTCCTTCATTTCTCATCTGTTTGCTTGGTCTTTAGCAACCAATGCTCTCACTAATCTTCCATACTAACTCTGCTATTTCCTAAAAATACTAACTTCCCTTAATGTTGTGAAGTTGTTAATATTCTCTAGGAAAGAAACACCTCACAGTAGTGTGTTAGAACAGTTTGTTTTATATGCATCTTGTGCTGAAAATTATTCAGAGATATCCACTTGGGAAAGACATAGCTCTTAGCTGACTACAGTGCTCTGTGCTGTGCAGGACCATGCTCTGAGCTGACTAGCATTACTAAAAGACCGAGGTCCCCTTGAAGTCCTGATAAACCATTTCTGGCTATCAATAGGTTGTCAACGAATGACGATGGTGTGTGCTGGCTTTCTGTGTTAATGCAGCTTTTCTATCAACCCTCACCTTATATGAGAAGTCTTAGCACGAGTCAAACTTTCTAGTTGTCTCTCAAAGCATCTCATACTGCGTACATGTGAAACACCACATATATTGCTGTCAGATACACAGTTTATTGCGTGATGAATATTTTGAGGTAAAAGTTTTACCTCATGCTTGTTAAAACTCCTTCCTACTCTGAAATATATTTAAAGCCACATGTGCACACCTCCTATCATTTGTCATGGATGACCTCTGAAAGGCAGTAAGATTTGCTTAAACATACACTTCCCCAGAGGGTGCAACATTTACACCACTTCTGTTTTCTGAAAATACTAACTGGGGATATTTTCATAGCTGTGTTATTCTAGAGATAGTACTTTCACACAAGAAATGTGTCAGCCTTTGCTCTCTGTGAAAGAAGCTGACTGGCCATACGTATTCATAACATATATGCATCACAGGTCAAACACCTGCAACTCAGATCCTTAAGGTTTTTGGATAATCCCTTACTGAGTTTAATTTCATAGGGGAAACGTGAGCTACATGTAGTCTAAATTCCATATGCTGTCTGACTGCATTACCTAAAGAGTAACTCTTCTCACATGTCTTAGATCAACATTTGAGAAGCAGCACCATGGGAATCCATAAGATCAGAAGAATAGTTTGGTGTCACCTTGAGAGCTGTCAAGCACAAAAGATGACCAAAATAGATACAGCTCTCTTCCAGCACATTATGGTTACCATATGTGTTATAGGAAGTATATTGTAATGTTCCACAACAACGTCTAGTGCAGCACAAGCAACAGGAACCTTTCCCACCAATGTATTATTACGATTCATGAACTAATTTCTCAGTTGCATTTGCAACTGTTGCATGTTCTCATTCCATGAGCAACCAAACTCTTGCCTTTAGGAACACAGATATTAATTAAAAGTGAATCTATGTCTCATTTGCTGAAAGTCTTTGATGTTAGTGGTGTTTTTAATGCTGTTATCTAGTAAAAGGATTTCAAATGTGGTACATGGTCGATGAGTTATCTACATGTGGCAAGGTCTATTGCCAGGGCATGACCAGGGTGAAAGGTCTTAGGGCTACAGGGTGAAGAGGCAAAGGTCAATTGGCAAAGGTCACAGTCACCTGGTGCTCATTAGCCTCCTAGGAAGCCTGTAACAACAGAAAATGAGAGAAAGGGGAAAGCAGCTCCTGGTGGAATTCAAAGTGTATGGTTTGATCTTACATTGTAATGACAGAGTTTCTAAAGATTTTTTGTTTCGTATTTTTCCTAGAACAAAAATATCCTTAAAGAATGTTCTTATCTTGCTATGGCTTTCTGAGAACTCAGTGGAAAGGAACATGGACAACTGATTTTTTCCATATGGATGGGAAAATATATGGGACGTTACAGTTTTGGGGTTGTTACTCAGGAATATTACTATTCTTACCAAGCTGGATGGAGGAGAATACAAAGATATTTACATTTATGACTGAGCAGATAGCGGAGGTACATGTAGTAAATAATCTATTCAAGATTAGTTTGTTACAGAGGAGATTCTGTAACAAACTCAGAATCTCCTCTGTAGTAAACAGTCTTGAAGAAACAGACTGCCTATTTCCCACAAAGACCAAAGGTGCTAGTGGACTGTAACTAGATTGCTGTGTAGGATGACTTCTGGGGGTGATTTCTTAAGAGAAAAAGCATGAAAACATTTCCTAAGAACAGTAGAAGAAGGTTCCTTCTTATACTCCTGCATTGGGTAGAATGCACAAGAAGGTTCCTTCTTCTACGCACGCATTCTGCCTGAGCCACTGGTAAGATAAAAAAAAGATCAGAGATCCTAATTCCCTGAAAGAATTTGGCTAATTAGCTGCAACTTCCTCTTAGCTAGTGTGTAGCACTGGTCCATAGCAAGTCACATCATGTTATCATTGCAAGCAGCTGCCTGATAAACTCCTTAGGATGATGTCCTGTTATATGCAGCAGCTTGGCAGCCTGCTTCAGCTAGCTTTGTACCTGGCTGGAGAAGAGGTATGTCATGCTTTTCACTCAGTCATGTCATGCCATAGAGTAGAAAGGGACCACTAACGTTTACAAATGCCACAGGCTGGCTTCTACTGGGAACATAGCATAACTCCTGCCAGAGGTATATTGTAAGAACTGGAAAGGGAAGAAAAGGAGTTCTGCCCATCGAAGTCTGTGTTTGGCTTTGATATGGCACTAAAACAAGGCTGAGAGGCATGAGCTGGGAATTATTCACAACTGTGTGGGTATAGGTGCAGTTGCAAAAAAAAAATCTGTAATTATTCTTGTAAAATTTATCATAATATTGTTGGCATTTTGATTTTATTGCTGTTCTGCCTGGAATAATTACATCAGGACTAGTGTGCAACCTCCCTATAGAAGACAAAAAGTCCTACATATATGGCCTGTGTGCACCTCCACAAATAAAGGTCCTTCTTACTTACTCCCTTTGGAACCTAGGCTGTCTTTCTGGCTTTAAATTTACTGTGGCTAAACAAATACTTCAGCAAAAGGTTCAATGGCTGCCTTGAGTCCCCAGCAAGTGCTTCTGCAGACACATGAAGCAAGATTAGAGCCTGTCCATGCAGCAAGCTGGGGGATGTAGGTGAAAGATGAAAAGTAAGAACCAAAACGTTTTTATTATCTTGCTAGGAGACTAGGAAGGAATGAATTGCCTGAGGATCTGCTGCCAGCCCTCAGCCTACGGCACAGACAATATAGGTGTCTGCCTGCATACTGTGGTCCTGGACAGAAGGGTAGTACAGAAAGACTCATGATTTATGTGAAACCAAAAATTAAAGACAAATTCTACTCAAGTGAGAAACCTGATCTCTGCATCTGCCTTTAAAGACCTTAAAGGTTTCTTACTTAAAGATCAGATTGTTTTGGGAACTAATTACTCCTTTTTATAGGACAGATTGAAAGAAACATATCCAATCCTACAGAAAGCTTTCAAAGAACAAAAACAGCTGAGGAAAAGGATCAAGCAACAATTCTTATTAGTGTGGAACAAGAGCAAAAGTAAGCAGGGGAAGAGGGATGATCCAGAGGGCAAGTGCCATGATCCAGTGTGAATGCCTGGGGAAGCAGCAGGAAATGCAGAAAGCAGGATGGAGCTGTAGGCAAGGGTTCACAGTACGGGGGAAAAATCACCTTCCCGTGTGCCACAGCTACCAAAGGAATAAAAAAGTGGCAGAATTTGCAGCGTCTTTCAGCCACTAACTGCCATATTCGTGACTATAATACCTGATCAACAACCCATTTGGTTGCAGCTGGATTGGGAAACCAGCTGCCATTGCAGCCAGTTGAGATAAGCAGCAGTATTCAAGTGGAGCCATGTGGCTGACTACTGCTGAGGTGTGCTCTGAGGCCAGTGGGCAACTGCTGGCTGTTGATAGGAAACCCACAAAATGAGAAGTGTTACAGCTTGGATATCATCATGTCTGGCACACAAGGAGTTCCCTTCTGTGATGAGCAGCAGAGCAGTGCAAACCATGATCACAACTGAATATCAAAACATCTTGGGGAGGAGGGTATTGCTTTTGGCTCTGTGCAGTATGCTGCCAAATGGCAAATTGAAGTTTAGCAGAACTGATTAAATCAGGATTGCCTTAGCTTTGGGCATGCATGTGAGGCCAATTCCAGTCGGGAGCTCTCAGTAGCGATCTTCATCCTACATGTCTGAGCACCTGATGAAGGAACTTCCTGTAACTCATCTACTCATGAGTTGTTGAGCAGGCAGGGATTGCCTGAAATCACTCAATGGAGACTGACTCCTAGGTTTTTAGGTCCCAGCTCAAGTTGTCTGGTAAACTGTGCTGTTGTGTAATAAGCATTATCAGCTCCATAGCAGTAAGGAAAATTCCAGAAGAAAAGTAAGGCATCGAACTGAACAAAATCAGTGACCTGGGCATGGAAGAAAGTTGCTAGTTCAGGGCAAAAGGACTCACTGTGCAGTATCAACTGCTTTTGACACCCTGCTTTGCAAGTCCTGCTGGGTACACTGCCAGCGTGAAAAGCCTCACCCCGCAGCAGGCTTCTGCTTAACCACATGGACCTGTCACTTGGGTAGTGAAGTAACTGATAGCCAAGCTAGGTTAGCATTCATCCACTTACAGGATGACATGGGGTAATGCTGCACATTCTGCTGGTGTTTATCACAAGCATCTGCTGACAGTAGAGAAATAGCAATATACCTTTCCACTTCAGGTTGTTCTGTTTTGGGCGCGGAGAGAGGGGGGCTGTTCAGGGGAGAGGGAAAAGAGAAGGTTAGTTTATAGTTTAGCTGAAAGTTCACTATTAGGGCATGTTTTCTTACTTTCTGAATCATGTTCTGAGTTGGGTACTGGAATCAACATTATGCAATATAGAACAGATTGACGAACTTGGGTCATTCTACAAAGCAAGGAAATTTATTGTACTTGCAATCGACTGCTGGCACAATCCTTCCATTTTGACAGCTAAGTCTCTTACTGTGGACTGCATAAAAGAAAGCATTAGAAAAAAAAATAAATGTCAGTCTTCTTGCATTAACAGGAGATGACTGAGGGAGAGAGAAATTTTTAGGAATGTTAATAATTTATGTGTGACATGAAGTGAGGAAGAACACTTTGTATTCCATCCATTTCTGCCTGAACAATTCTCACGTTGTTATCCTGTTCCATGCTAAAATGAATGCTAAGCATTTCTAATGGCTAATAAACCTCATTGTATTGTTCAGTGCATTTCCAAAATCCATTTTTCACTTGCATCAATAAGTGATGGAGGAAATTCTTTACTCAGAGGGTGGTGAGGCACTGGAACATGTTGCAGAGAGAAGCACCATCCCTGGAGGTGTTCAAGGCCAGGCTGGATGGGGCCCTGTGCAATCTGATCTAGTGGGTGGCATCCCTGCCCATGGCAGGGGGGTTGGAACTGGATGACCCTTAAGGGTCCCTTCCAACCCAAGACATTCTACGATTTTATGATGAATTCTTTTACAGAAAAAAAATCCCAATGACTTTTACCAAAAGAACACCCAAAATCCTGTGTAACTACTGTTATTATAAAGAAAACAGAACTAAAGAATATATGATGCTGATGAACTATATTAACAAGTCACCAAGAAGTTATAAAGCAATGACTGGCTGATGTGATGCATTATTCTTGCTGTTTCTGCAGTTCTGCATTAAGAAGTACATTGAGCAGACAAGGAATATTGAGAAGCTGACAATATTGGGTTACTAGAAGTTTATTAACTTCTTCAACATAAATAAAAATGAGTGAAATATTTGGAAGTGGGTAGAAAGAGCTATGTTGTCTTAGAAGTGTGATAATCAAATTGTATTTTGTTGCTGGTCTTATTTTATAATTAAAGATCTACTTAAAATGCCATAGAATGAAAAACAAAGCAACTAAAAATTTCAAGTATACTTTTATTAGCCAGCTTTAATAAGTTTCTTGAAGAAAAGGTGTTAATGATGTTTGCCAAAATATCATTTAAATAAGAGATAGCGAGAAGAGCACGTGAAAGCAATATGGATAGTAAACTTTCTATAAGATCTTCTTTTGGTCAATATCTCTGGGCTTTGAAAACTTAAGACTGTTGTTCTTCAGGCAATAATCAACTTTACTTGCTGGCTCTACTGGAAGATCTGAATGAGTTTCAAAGTGCTGTGAAGAAGTAACATATTGCCTTAGAGTATTAAAAAAATACTTACTTGATCTCAACCCAATTATAGTTACAGCATCAATCAATCAATCAATCAATAAAGTAGAAATGGTAGTGTTTGCACTGGGATAAAGGCTGGGTTTAAAAGAAAACATGCTAAGGAACTCATACCTGGACCTCAAAGTTATTTTGGTGCCTACCTACCATTGCTTCTGACCACGGACAAAGAATTTAATGTGGATTTGCCATGTGTTAGGGAAATAATCCATAAATCATGCTTCTGGATGGATTCAATTATCTCCATACAGATTACAAAGGGTGTCTCTTCTGGTTTCAGTCAGGGTAGAGAAGATGTGCAAATGCTATGGTAAGCTGTACCAAGGATTTAAACCTAAATAACCTGCCTCGCGTAGACTTGGTGCCTTAGTCGCATACAGGAATTTCGCTGCAGCTCCCAGTTTAGATGATTTAGGCCCAGAAACTCAGACCTGTAAGTCAGTAAGCAATTTATGTGAGTATCTGCAATCTGGGATTTCTGTCAAGATATATATATATGCATTCATCCACTTAGCCGTGTAGGTCCTGTAGATTCAATCCCCAAAGTGTCATTCATAGAAACTGAATCTGATGTTGCTGTTCCTTAATTATCTATGGACAAGGGTGAGGAGCAAGCTAATTCTGAACATTACCTCAGAACTGACTAAGCCAGGGACTCAAGCCATATATTGTTATTCATTCAACTGGGAAAGTTAATATGATACAAAGTGTACTAGACGGTGTCTAGCTGTACTCTTTCCAGCACCAGTGGGATATTTGCCAATGACTTCAGTGGGTGGGGACTGGACCCTGAACCTCCATTCTCCAGCTCCAACTTCTGCAGTTGCACTTACGAGCTCCCCACAAATGAACAACTCAGGTTCTCATTGACCACTTATACTTTCTATACACCATTCCGATTAATTGCAAACGGAAGACACATATGTCACACCTTGCAGGTAATGGAAGTTCTCTTGCCTTTACAAACAGGGTTTCAGGCACTGGAAACATCTAAACTGCAGAGACAGAGACACTTATTTGTTGTAGAACAACTTAACCATTCTGTAAGAAATAAATTCTGATAGCTAGTGCTACAAAGGGCAACTCCACCATTGCAAAAATCATTGCAGTTGGGAAACCCAGTGCCTGTACCAGTGCTTGGTATTGTTGAGGGAACTTTTCTCCTTCTGTATCAATTTGTTGCATTAGTGATACTGGTAACAGCTCAGTGATGGGTGACCTTTTAAATGCCTGTGCAGATTGACTTTAAAAAGTTACTCCACCTAAGGTAGAAATCAATCTATAAAATGAAGTAAAGGAAGTTCTGCTTTTGGAGCTTGTTATTTACTGATGCAAACTCTTCCAAGTAGTCTGGTCCAGAAAAAGAGACTTGTTAAACAGCAGGCCACATTTGTGCCTTCTGGCTTTTAGGGTGCACAAGACAATAATGATTACCAGTACAGTGGCTATTACAGAAGATGTGAAACTTCTTCATGGATGTATTTTCTGTCAAAACATGCTAACTGAGTGAAAGCAAAACACTTCATTTGGAGTTCGTTGCATTTCTGCAGTTTTCTGTTGTAACAACTGGATTTTTTATTAAACATCCTATTTTCAGTTTAGGAAAAAAAATCCAAATTGCAATGAAGTATTTTGATAACACTGAAACTAACACAGTGATAAAAACAACCCTTTGGGGTTTAAGAATTCTTTCTACAAGAAATTCTGCATGTTTTGTCTTATTTCCTTCTAAAGTCTGACTCCCACCCTCTTGATTAGTTGTGCTTCTGGCCTCTGGCCATTGTATTTGTATTGGGAATGCTTCCAAACTCAACTAGAAAGTCAGCACATAAAAAGCCATCTTCTAGTTGGTTTGTTAGTACATCTCATCTTGTCGTATGTGTCTCTAGTGGAGAAAACCCCATAAACATACAGTTGCTCTGTTACAGAAAGGAACAAGCATTGGTCTGCTTCACTTTGAAATTCTAATTCTATACTAATTTTACTTTTTAGTGACAATGAAGCACAGACATCTTTTCAAATAAAATTTTAAAATATGAGCAACCTTTCTTATAAGTAGTGTTTCAGCGTCTGTATAAACCTATCTAAGCCTCTTTCTTCCACTTGACAAGCTTGATGGATTCACACATTCTACGTGTCCTGAAAGCTGAATGTGTTTTGTGGCAGCCTTCTGCTACAGGCTGAAAATGGAAACTCCTGATGATGGGATCAAAGCCAAAGGAAAAAAAAAATCTTAACACAGAAGTATCTACTTATGAAACAGTAGCAAATCTGAGTCAGAAATACTGGCAGCCGTAGACTGAGCTGTAGGGTGCCCTGAAGTGGGAGCTGAGATTCAGTCTAATTCCATTGCTGTTGAAACGTTGTGTTTGAAAGTGCTATAAGGTGCATCGACCAATTCAGATTAGAGCAAAATCTGCTTCTAGTAAAAATCCATCCCTCTGTGCACAAAGGCTGAGTAAACAAGCATGGGATTTCCATCTTTCTGTACCCTGAAACCAGCCTGGCACCGCAACCTGTACAGTTTGACATGTGTCCAGCCTACCACCCTCCCAGATCCAGTGGCTTACCTACACCCTGCCACAGGGTCGTGAAGACCTTACAAAGTAAAATCTATAATCATGTTCAGAAAAGCAAAACAAATGAATTAGGCTGGTCATTTGACTTTTCAAGCTGAAAATAGTTATTATTTTTTAAAGGCTTTGTTACAAATTTAGAACAAAACAGTGGTCCTAGCAGAAAGAGAGGCTTTCTCTTTATCCAGCCTGTAGCACACTAAAAATTCTGCTTACCATCCAGTGATTACTATATATGCAATTTGTCTTCTTTCTATTTCCAAAGCCATAAAATGGCTTATAATGCTAAAATAGTTGAGGAATGGCAACTAGCAAATAAGGAATAGCAGACCTGTTCCACTATCGGAAAATGTGCAGATTTAGGTGAAGATGCTCAATTGGAATTAGATACATACACTTCTTTTAGTTCTCTTTTACTGAAAAACATTTAAAACTGAACATAGGCGGTGAAAATAACATATGACTCCTTTCACATCAGAAGGCTCTTTGGGAAAAACTGAAGTCTACTGTAAGCATTTTTTCACCTGCATGGCTCCAGCCAGCATCTGCAAATGGGATGTTTACTAAAATGCAGAACAATGCGTGCTGTGAACAGAGAAAGCTTTACACTAGTGGCTTAGACTAGAGGGGAATAGACTGTTTAAAGAAGTCACAGCATCACAAAGAGGTATATAACTGCATGCCTACAGTTAGTGTTGGCAAACACGAAGTCCTTCTAAGTATTTCAAATGAGAGTATTTTAATTTATTTATAAACCTCACATACTCCGGAATTTTATTAGTCTGCATTCCATTCCCAGGAACAAGTTCCAAAGAGCTCCAGGAGTACAGAAAAAGGGACTGATGTTTTGGGAGTGAACACAGGGGCTATAAAGTAACGCCACTGAATGAGGGGTGGTATCTTCTTAAAGAGGAAATGGCATCAGGTACAGGACAGACATATTTGCTTTTTGGTTAGAGGCATAATGCAGCAAAATGTACGTGAGAAAAGCAAAAATGCCTACACAAATATCAAAACTAGGGTCTAGTTATGAGCAGTGCACATCACAGTAATCCAGTAATAAAAATCAATGCTAAAAATTTAGGAAATGGCATTCGTGGTTGTTCTTAATATAGGATGAGGCTCATCCCAGTTGGAACATGTATATTCTGTTTTTTTTTTCCTCTCTCACCTCTGTGCTGAAATCCACCTAATACTTCAAGAACAAAACACTGTGTTTCTCTTGTACCTTCAAGTCATAGTGGAAATATTATTATTTTTTAATTATTATCTACAGTCTCTCCCCTGTCATGTTTCCATGCTTGAATTTCTCACAGAGATAGCTGTAAAATTTCCATACTTGTATTTATGCCTCAGTGCACAGTCCAAGGAGTAGAATGCTGGATTTCCTTACCCAACAAGGAAAAAACAACTGATGCTCATTTTACTCAGCTCAAACTTTCAGGCTACAGCATTATTTTCTTCTTCATATTTAAAAAGTGGTGATAAGAAAATTATATCTGCTGCTAGAAAGAACAGCCTATAGATCCTTACCTACATTTCTTAGTGAGTTATGTCACGTTTATCTCAGAATGTTGTTCTTCCACACCTTACTACAAATGCCTCACTCTGAAACCGCCCTGAAGCCATTAATAGCCATCTGTGAGTCAAAGAACTTGAATCCAAGAAATCTGGATGGTAACTATTTATCAAGGACACCTGCTATTTCAAGAGCTGTCTATAAGAAACCTGATGCTCAGCAGTATATGGAAAGGCTATGCACACTGAAATGCCACTGAGACTTCAGTGTTCTTATAGCCACCATCTGGAGCGACAGCACTAGAAGGGAGAGGGATAGCCTTTGCTCTGCAAGAGCATGTCTGTCTACAGAATGCTGCCTGGTTTGTCTCTACCACGTGTATTTAACATCCAGTAAATTTGGCAGGATTTATGATAAGTTATCTTAGCATTTGGTGACTTCAAGATGAATTCATGTTGGTTTGTTGTCCCTTCTGAATAGCTGTCAGTTCTTGGATACAGTTCCATCCTTTGTAGAGGCTTCACAAGAGGATGCCCATATTCCACAAATGAAAGGTGGACTAAACAAACTGAAATGAGTCTCTCAGCTTGGAAATTAAATGCCCAGCACAGAATTAAGACCTGCCACACAGCTCCATGTTATAGTAGGAACTGGTGTTGAATTTACTTAGCTGCAAATATAAGTCAACTATTAATTCATCAGTCACCTGTCACTGGCATGGTAGAGCAAAAGAGACCTAAACCAGGATTTGCACAGGAGAGAGAAGCAGCAGCATATCTACATCATGGAATAAATTTTTTTGACAAGAGCATGATATTAACCCAAGCAGAGACAGGGACGATTTTCCTTCCAACTGTGTTTTTCTTTCTGACTAGTGAATTTCTGAATGATAATTAAATAAGACTTTAATTTTAAGTAAGTGTAATTTTATTTTTCCATCACTCAAAGAAAATTGTATGACCACCATGACATTGCCTGCAATAATACAGGCAATGAAAATGAGATAGGGAAGGGATCTCAAGAGATTATATAGTCCACTACTTTGTTTCGAAGCAGGGGAAATGTGCCTTCACTGTGCGTATCAGATGCTTGTCTTCCGTGTTCAGTAAAAGGCACAATGCGATAAGACTTTAGGGAGAATTGCAGAAAGAAATGTTATTCTCAGATGATGCCAAAGAACTGAATTACAGGATGCAATCCTCAACAAATTCCACTTTCTGGAGATGACTACACAGTAAAACATGAAGTTTGTCTCTTAATAATAACTGTCCTGCAGTGCTTCTTTGGTCCATTTCTTTCCCACTCAAGAGTATTAATTACTCAAGGTTAGACCCAGTTTCTCCACTTCTTTGCACTTTTCTGAGCAAGGATTATGTGATATACACTATACAGATGGCTACAGAAAATGAATGACAGGATAAAGAGGCCTTGCGGATTTAAGTTCAAAGAAGAATGTCCCAAGGCCCTTTTTTTCTGAATCTTTTTGTGGGGGGAGTAGGACAGGGAGGAAATGTTCATTTTGTTCATTTCATTCCTTTCATTCAGAAGACAAACAGCTGTTTTAGCTGTCACTACATCCAGCTTGATAACAGTATGCTTTGTTGGTTGGCATGTTACAGCTAGGAAAACTTTGCTCACAATATACTATTTCAGGCCTGCTGGTCTGTGACATCGTCATTTTGAAGTTAGCCATGCATGCACAAAAATCTAAATCTGGTAAAAATGATTACATTGCCTTCACTCAGAAAGCTGATACTAATCTGAGTTGTGTTCCTACAAAATCCAAATGAAAGTTCCACTCCAATCTTTTTCTTCATGAGTGATTATATATGCTCTTAACTGTTTATACATCTGAATCAAAAACAAAACAAAACAAAACAAAAAAACACCATATTTATGGCTCACTAACCAAACTGCGGTACTGTAACATTCAGCTTATCTCTTACTATAAGATTTACCTCTAATCAGAGAACCAAGTGTGTCATGACAAGTTCCCCAATGTCATATGACTGGACTGGCAGAGAACTTGCTAAGCTGTCTGTTTTTTGGAAATACAATACTTTTCATGAACTTTATTTCACCTGTGTTAACATTATTGGTGTCAAACAGCCAGCAAATGAACTAAGGCATGATTAACTGAGTACCTTCAAAAAGACCAAGAATATTGAAGTGAGGCTAACAATAAATATCTACAAATACAGAATACTAAAAATAATATTCTGTGTCTCTCTTTTCTCATCAAATTCAGAAAGAAGGCATGGAAAGAGTTGTGCTTAGACAGAGAAAACATCTGTGACATTTTCCATTGAAATAAAAATACTGAGTAAAATCAGTCAGGCAAAAGGGAATTTCTTACATTATGAATTTAAAGTGACATTATTTGAAGAACTGCAGCTACTCCGAATAAGTAAGAGTGAAACCTTACTACTTCTCTACTGCTCAGTGAAGCAGTGATAAAACTTTCAATGTGATATTTGATGCACGTCCAGTCAACGCATTTGTAGTTGCACATCTATGTATAGCAGCCTATTAGCAGTTTAACACTATTCCAAATTACTATGAGTCTCAATGAAGATGTTTATTTTCAGTCTATGACTGAATATTCTGTATAGGAGTCAATGGAACCAGTTTAGACTTGCTGAGAATCTGGCCTAAAATTTCTTAGTCTTAACTATCTGCTAGCTATTTTCAGCAACAAGTAGACTGAAAAAAACAAAACTTGCATCCCACAGTAACTATATTTAATCAGAAACACAAATAAGGTAACTTCCCAAAGATGCATCATTAATGATAAAGATATCACAACAAAGATATCACAACTTTTTTTTTTTTTAAATAACCCAGGGTCCTAATATGGACCCAGCATATTTCCTTCCTGCCAAGTTGTTTTTTTTTTGCCAGCCCATTCCAATATTAATTTTAAAAAACTGTCCTGGTTTCTTCAATGCAAAGCCCCACTAAAATTTAGCAGATCTATAGAAAACAGAGTAATAAGAGCATACCATGAGGAACAAAAGGTTCTTCTCATAAAAATGTGTAGGAGTAACTGTTTACCTCAGCAGCCCAGTGTTGCTGGGAGTAGGCAAACCCAGAGGCCACCTTTTTAAAGGGATTTGTATCTTTGAACAAACGTAATTCACACCTTATCTGTCCATCTGTAGCATAATGCCCAAAGCTGATCTGTACTTGATGTGCAAATGCTAGGTCTAGCATTTGTATGCACAAGTGATATGCAGGGACCCATTTGCACTTACATATGTACAAGATGACATTTGAAAAACTGGCTCCTATAATCATTCCTTCTGTGAATGTTATGCAGCCATCTGTACAAAAGTTAGCAACCAAATACTTTGCCATCAGCAGAGTGTTAGCCTTTCAGATATGACTGGTTGAGAGGAATTTTTTTTTTTATTCCCCAAACTTCTTTTCAACAGAAAATTGTTTTTTTCAACTAATAGAATTTTTCAACATAATGTAAATGTGTTGTTAGTTTTCAGCAGAATCCTTCCTTTTCTCACCATTGCCAAATCTGATTGATCTGATAGATGCTAAGCATGTTCAAGCCCCGAGACTTCAGTTTTCTCTGGGGTACTATGATCAAGGATTCTTGTGACAAATACTAGCAGCTCAGCAAAAGAAGTGTGATCTCACAAGGGGCTGTAGCTTACGAAAATAAACTCCCTCAGATAGCACCAAGTATTTTGATGGGGTTGGGGATTAATGGGTGAGGGGGTAAAAAGCAAGGTTCCTTTTCTTAGCCCACTTCCAAAAACATAAAAAAAAAAAAAAAAATTCTCCAGTTCATTTTCAATGGTTCTGAAAATCCAAACTTACCACAAAATGGTGCACCTTTCTTCCAGGTGAGCACTATTCCAGGACAACGATCGTTTCCAGGGAAAATTATTGTGACATACTGTCAAATAGATTTCTTTACATTAAGATCAATGTAAAGGCAGCTGNTTCAACAGAAAATTGTTTTTTTCAACTAATAGAATTTTTCAACATAATGTAAATGTGTTGTTAGTTTTCAGCAGAATCCTTCCTTTTCTCACCATTGCCAAATCTGATTGATCTGATAGATGCTAAGCATGTTCAAGCCCCGAGACTTCAGTTTTCTCTGGGGTACTATGATCAAGGATTCTTGTGACAAATNCTCAAACCAGTTATAAACTGGTCAGCTCTCTGTTTTCAATGAAATATGCAGCCACTTGATCAATGGCATGGATGGACAAAGAGTGCAATGAGAGAGGCATGAAGGCCAGGGCCTCAGATGATGAGAACCACATGTGGAATCCATGGCTCATGCACTATGCAAAATGCTCAGTATGTTAAATTGATCAGGATCTACACTGTTGAGACTCTACAGTACACCCAGTTACAGATATTAAACATGCATGTTGCATGTTAGATTACATCTGACTCAAATAACCTAAACACAAGTGATAACCAATGAGAGAACCCATCACAGAGTCATGAAAACAACAGTGTGGCAATTTTCCAAAATCTGCTGAAATAGCACACATGCTAGGACAGGTGTTCTCTACCTCCACACACCATGCCAGAAAAATTAATTAGAAAAGTGGAAGAGTTACTTTTGTCTTTTCTTAATCTCTGCAAATACTCACTGCATTTTATCCTTGCTCAGTATTTTGTATGAGACCAAGGTCACGTGTTCATACATATACACTGATCAGAGAGATGGACTTCAGTGAAGCATAATCAGTTTTATAATCTTCTTCTGGAAAAAAAAAAAAAGAAAGGGAGGGGAGATGAGAAGGTCTTTTACACTTTGTTTATGTATTTAGGACAAATTTTACTCTCACTTACCTGAGACCAAAACTGGCAACTGTTGAATCAAACAGAACTTTAACCACAAAACTGAAGAAAAAAGAAATCTGCTTAAAGAAATGTCATCGCAAGCCAACATCCTTTCCTTACTCGTAAAGCCTCTCTGGAGAGCCAAGGTGCCCAACAAAGTTTTTGCTCCCTTTAGGAAGAGATATTTAAAATTTGCCATTTTTTCTTCCATGCCTTTCCTTCACATTCTGCCTTGTTCTTTACAAAAATACTTAATGCTGGAGTAAAGTCATCTTATCTCACTTTGGTAGTGCTTTTCCAATCCTATTTTCATAGCATTTTATGCACACTTTCTGATACAGTGAGTTATTGCACAGGATGCAAGACAATGACAAATCATGATTTCGAAGCCTGCGAACTTGGGATTTTGTTTTGCATTTGTTTGAAAAATGAAGTTTGGTGCCCAGTCCTCCACTTACAGCTGAAAACAGTCTGCAGTGCTTTTTTGTTGCTACTAGAAACCTTTCTGAGTCAGATTTTACGGAAAGAAGACATCAGGTAAATGACAGTTTTTATGAAGTAGAAGTTTAAAATCATTTCCCCCTCTCCAGGCTGACATCCATTTCCATAGAAACAGAGACGGAAATGGACCACTAATATCCACAAGCCAATTTAAGCTACTAGCGGTCAATTTCTATCACTGAAAAAGACGTTGAATTAGTGAAAATGGGAGCTCTAAAATGACCCTTTACAAAACCTTTTCATGTGTTTTTCTGTGCTAGCCAGGTTTGGTCTCTATGAAACAGAGTCACAGAGTCACTTGGAGTCAGCAGGGAAGCAGAGGATGTGGATAAGAACTCCAGATCACATGCAACAGCTGGAAGTAAGAAGCAAAGCAAAAGGCAGCTGAAACTTTGGGGTTCTAAAGCCCCCAAAATAAAATATTAATTTAAAATTGCACAGATTTGTTTTTTTAAATAGTGACTATTTAATATCTTTGTTTAAAAAACAAATTCCCAAGTCCCTTTAGCAACTCCAACTAGACTCTTCAGGAATTCACTGTCCTTGGAAAGGTGCAATTACAGGAGAAAAGCGGGTATCTAGGTCATGAGGATATTTAGTTAATAATCATATATACTGTGATATGTTGTTTTACCTGTGCAGTCTACCTCTGACGACTTAAAAGAAGCAATTCTGAAGCATCTTCTGCTATGTAATTGCAGAATGCTGAGCTATAAGAACGCTAGACTTAAGGTCTCTTGAGATGATGGCTTAGCAGCATGGTACAGATATTGAACCTCACATTTCTTTTATTGTGGTGTAGCTCCATTGCCATTAATGACATTACTCCTGCTTTCTAAGCATGAGAAGCTTCCTTTGTGGGAAATCAAGGCAATCAAAACCAGTTTTGCAGTGGCTGCTTTCAAGCCTAAGTGTGCATGTGTTGTGCTCTATTTGCACATTACATCAACCACAATATTCAACTGCCATTTTCGCTCGTGTCTTTGCATGCAGTTAACAGTTTACATGTTCTTTCTGGAGTGCTCAATCACTGCACAAGGCTTTAAAAGCATCAGCTAGGAGTCTGTGCTGCAAAATCATACTTCTACTTAGATAGAAGATAGATGATACAACAGCAACATTTCTGCATAGCAGTTTGGATGCCTGGGGCTCAGTAGCTTCCCCTCTTTTTGGATGAGCTTCACTCCCCCCACAGATGGTTAAAGGATGAAAATTACATGCTTAGTATTTTTTTTCAGGAATTCTGCCTGATTTCTACAGTGCATTGATATAAAGGTCAAATTCCATCAGCTTCTGCCAGAGAATTCTCTGAATTTTGTTTTTTTTTTTTCCAAGACACATAATAAAGCAGAACACTTGCCTTAAAAATGTTTCAACTTTTGGGAGATTTGTTAATTTCTTCCAAAAGAAGTGTTACCTTTGCATATTATTTGTTAATTGCAGTATTTAGCTCCATTATTTCAGCATTTAGTCTCCAGCATTGGGTTGAGTCCTTTTTTTTTTCTGTCTCCATAGCTCTCAGAAGTGAGAAAGAACATCGTGTTCCTGCAGACTGCCCAGGACACATGCTTCACAGCTGTGCCAAGTTTGCAGCTGACCAATTGGCCTACATTGCAAGAAGACTCATTTTCAAAATTTACAATCGTTTTTTTTAATGTGTGCCAGATAGGCCGATTCACTGTGAGACTTCTTTGATTTTATTGACGTTTAGAGCCTCATCCAGTTCCCAGTGAAGTCAATGGGTGTCTTTCCAGTCCTTATAGTTGGACTTGGATGAATCTCTAAGAGTGCAGAACTGTTTCCCGTCACCTATTTTGCCCACTGAGACATTCAAAAGATCACTGACCACCCCATTTTGTAACGTCGGATAAAGGTATCTATCCTGGAATTTAAAGGAATTGCACAATCTTCACAGGTAGCTACCAAATTAAAGGTTGCAACTGACTTAAACTAGCAAATTCCTCAACATTAAGCCTTTTGTGGAAATGGCAATACTAATGTTTTTGTTTGATTTCTCACAGAAATAACATGTGCCTTTTAGAATCCTAAGTCCCGCTCCCTGGAAATGGCAGCTTGTCCAGGTGAAGGAAATGCATGAAACTTTAGGCATCTAGTCTAAAATACTAAGATGTAATTTCATTAGTAGAATTTTTATAACAGTGGAAGCAGGCATAATTCAACCATAAAATGTTTTGATTAGAGTTTAATGTCTGAAACTATTTCAGACTGAACATTTCAGTTTACAGAGCATATAAACAGACTTCTGAAACTCAGCATTTGCAAAGATGAAATCATAAGCTGGAAGACTCCAAGCCCAGATGACATTTGAGTCTGTAGCCAACAACAGCATCCACTCTGCAAAGGAAAACCAACACGGGAGCAGCAATATTAGTATATGTACTTTAAGCACAAGAAGCTTGTGTACTGTACATGCCCTGGTGCCACTTTCCTGGTAAATACAAAAAGAAAAAGTAAAAGAAAAAAAAGAACTGGGTAGTTTAAAGCTTTTCATTCCAATCAATCACCAAAGTATTGGGAGGAAATGAAAGAAAATGAAGATGAATAATTCCTTTCCCCATTTGCTAGCGAAATTCTTTTTAGCAACTCGAAGCAGCACCATATCACTATGGTATATGTAGGGAGGAAGGAGGGAGGCAAGATAGTTCATTTGCTAAAAGAACTGGACTTTTTGTACCCTCCTTTTCTCTCCCCGTCTGTGTCTCGTCCTCCTTCGCCTCTACAGCCATTATAAGGAAATCCACAGAAGAGCCATAAATTGAAAAAATCAATTCTTACAAGAAAATAAAAGAATATTTGTCCCATAGAAGAGCCGGCACACACCACTCCTCCTCCTGTACTTCTGAAAGATCACAAACACCTAATAACTCCAGCACAGTTGAAGTTTGTCACTCTCAGGACTTTGTGATATCTGAATTCAGGGTAGCTTAGGACCCTGGGTGATTAGGGTGACATATCAATAAAAGTTTTTAGTAGTAATGTCTACAGGAACATGAAATGCTACCCCAAATATAAGACTTGGAGAACCACTTAAAATACTGTTGCTCAAGGCACTTGAGAACATGCTATATGGAACCATTTTGGCACGGAGAGCACGAACTAGATATATAATTCTTTTCACCCCCATTTTCTCTACAATATAACATAATCAAAAAGTGTATTGTTAGAAAAACTGGCAAAAGGTGCAGAAATGTTTTTCTACATTTCTGTGAAGAGAAAGAAAATGCTATGAAACCAGTTAAAAGAAGCACTAAGTCTAAAACCAAACAATTATGGAAGAAGAGATATTTGACTGCAAGAAGAACAGAACAGATTTTCCAAAAAAACAAGCATGGACAGGATAAAAACCTATGTCACTGCAATTGTTAACATTTTGTCTCTAAAATAGTTTTCATTTCCAGTTGTATCATATCCCAAAGAGAAACAAAAAAGTCAGTCACAGAAAGCTGACAAGATCATGTTGTCTCAAATAAAATGAAAAGGCCAAAACCAGGAAAAGCAATAGCCTGAGACCCCTGGATATGTTCCTTCCAAGACAGTTCAGAGTCACACAAGGACACTAAACCTATTTTCCCTTTCCCTTTGCATTCCTTGCTCTCAACACACCCATCTCCATTCCCATCCTTACCCCCCCCAGACAAAAGAAGACAAATATAAAGAGAAGGATCAAGAAATGACTTTACATGAGCCACTACATCTGCGGATCTGCAGTGTCTAGATTTTGTCACTATACCAAGAATGCAAAAAATGAAAAGAAAGGAAATCTGCCTCAGCTACTGGAGTTAGTCCAGTGGCTAGCTAAGGTAGCAGTCATTGTTTATTTATACTATAATATCATTCAGAAGGCTTGTCCAGACTGAAGTTTTGTAATCTTGGGTGCTATGTAAGCAGAAAGAAAGGCATCCTGGCCTTGGGGCAGGAATGGTAAGGTAAAATGAGTGTCTTGAGGATTTGGTAACCTGTGAGGTAAAAGAGAAGAACAGGGAGGCAGCAGCTAAAACACATGCCAAAGAAAGGAGCTAACAGGACTCAAGTCATTATTTCTGCCTCAGACAACAATGACTATTTCACTTTGACAGCTGATACTGTCCATGTGTTTAACAGCACATTCAGTCGTTTTACCTCCTTGTCTGAACAAAAGAGTGACTTCTACAGTAGGAGAATCTGAGCACGAAAACTGCAGTGTCAAAGTAATGCAGCACTGCACCTGAGGAATGAGGTAGGTGCCACGGAGGAAGTGTGTGCACGTGTGTGTGTGCGCCTGTGTGGTGGGGCCATGTCACCCTTCTTGTTTTTTGTTAGGAAGGTTTCTTTGCCGATCCCTCATTTCTTTACTGACCACTGGCTCACCAACGTAGTACCAAAAGTCTATGAGGCACTGTACAGATCTTTAATTTATTAGCCTCTATATGCAATGTTTACTGGGTGAGATAGGCAGTAGATCCTGTACCAATATGCTTTAGTTATTTCTTGAAAATACACATGTTGGAGAGTGGTTCTAGGCTGCACACCTGGAAAAGAGAACTAAGACTGCTGGAGCTGACCAGGGCTTCCTACCTCTTTTCTTTCTCCCAACTAAGCATATGAAAAGGAAGGATGTATAAAAATATCCTTAGCACATTGCACCAGGGAGTGGTACTGGTGAGGACAAAGCATCCATTTGACCCTACAGTCACCAGGTCTGCACTTACAGTCATGCTGCTGGTCTTTAAATGGAAGCATGAATTGAGCTGCAGGACACAAGGAAATGGCCCTAGAATGTGATAAGACAACCAGCTCCCCTGAAAGCCTAACTAAAGTAGTAGTGATGCTTATTTTTGATCATGAAATCCCCTTTTTAGGAATACTAATGAAAAGATAAGCCAAAATTTCCCTCTTAGCTTATTTGTAGCAATGGAATTTGTGAATCCTATGAAAGAAGCAGATAAATGTTCAAAGAATAAATGAATGGTTATGTTTCTGAAATAATACTAGGTTCCATATGGGCTAACAATTTGCTTGTAAAGTGGCTGATAGAAATGCTAGACACAGAAGAGGAAACTGTAACTAGTTCCTCACTCAATTATTTTTACTTTCAACACTGCCTCAGATAATATTCATACACTGCCCACTGAAGAATTCCAGCTCTCCTTCTCAGAGATAAGCATACCCACAGCCAAGATGTTCTCATAAGAGATTAAAATTTCTTCCCATATCAACAACAAATTAGTCATTCATTTTCACACTGTTGCACTCTGAATCAGACAAATATAAATTATTAAATATTCTTATACTCCATTTACAAAAGCAACAATTTTAGTTAATTGCTAATTTGAGCATGGCTTAAAAACAAACAAGAAAATGTACTGCAAATGTTAGGACTCAAATATATAAAGTGGATTCTACCAGGAACACTATCAGAACTTAACAGGGAGATTTGGGGGAATAATTCTTCATAGGAATAACTCCTAATACAAAAATAATAATAATAAAAAAAAAAATTGCTGAACACTTCATTTTCCTACATGGTACTATAAAAAAGGATCAAGGTATTTAAGATACTATTTCTGTGTTATATATGGCTTACAACTAAAACTGTATTTTCTTTCCTTTTATAGCAGAGAGTATTTTTATTGGCAGACACAGGAATATGGCTACATGCACTCGTGACTATTTAAGAAATCTGTGTGGTAACCCAGTGATAAACTCCAATGAAATCTTATCTATTGACAAGATGAATAATTATGACAAGACACTTGTCAAAGTAGCACTTTAACTTCATAACGTTCCAGAAAGAGAATCCTTTAAACAGACTCGTCTGCATTACATCCTTTTACTAGCAATGAACCCAGATACATAAATCACCCAGTGGCACAAATAAATACATGCTGGTTCACCTCAGGTGAGGATTGATGAGTGGGTTTCATCAGGACTTGACATAAGGACTTTGGACTATTTGATTTCGTTCTTTTGTGGGACTGGCTAATGCAATGGTGTTCTAAGGAATAAAATATCTTTTCACATGTGGGGTATGTCCTCATATTTTAAGTTACGTTCACTGGAATGTATTCTACCCAGCATTATCATCCAAAGTAATGCGCATGTAAATAAAATACCAGTCAGCAACTTTGTGGTATGACACAGAAGGCTGTGTCTGCCTTTTAAAGCAATCAGTCCTATGAATTAAAAATGATATTCAAACATTAAAGCCATACCAGATAAGGTTCTTTTTTTCTTATTATTCATGAATCAAACTCCCACTGGACTGAGCTGGTGATCCATCACTGTACCACACCAGGATCTTGTCCTGCTCTTCCGCAGATGAGAGGGCTCCAGCACACAGGCTATGGCCAAGTGAGGTGGACAGAATAGACTGCAAGCACCACCATTTATACTCTCCACTCAGACTACAGCATTACCAAAGGCTGGTGAGAAACCAAGACTGTTGAATTGGCAAAGATGTTAGACCCACCACCCCAGGTCTATATACCATGGGCACATATGGGAAGAAAGAAGTATGTTTATTCTGCTGCTATAGATCAGATGCAGCATAAAGCTAATATGCAAAGTGTGAGCTCACCTGCTACAGACCAACAATGCTAGACCATGATCCTAGTGGGTCTCTCAGCTTTGCTCTGCTCTTCTCCAGTGGGCCTGTGTGCTGCTCAATGCATTTATGGAAAATAAATTACTCCCACTAGCTGGAGTCTAACTGCAGGGAAAGCACTGAGACTCAGACTCTTCATTCTGGAAGTCCTCAGCTTGATCTTAAAACTGACTGTCCACACCTCTACAACAACTCTGAGGGCTACCACACTTCCCTGCTCTACCAAGCTGCACCACTGAATCAAGGTCACTTTCACAAGCCAACCCCAACAGTGTTTACCAGGGAGAACAAAGCCTGCAACAGAAACAGCACTGCAATAGTTTCCAGGATTGGGCATGGCATGGGAAGTTTCTTTCTGTGCTGGGCACAGAGGAGGAACTGGTTGTCCACAGGTCAATCACAATGAAGTGATTATCAGTATCACTGGAGCAGAATCTGGTCCAAGTCCTTTGCCCACCTCTCACCACACAGCTCTCCAGAGGCAGACTGTTTTTGCAATGCCCGCTCCAAAGACAAGCAGAGCTGGGGCTAAGATCCATTGATGTATCTATCCACAGGGCATCAGCCAATTTAAAATACGAGCTGTGCGTCACATCTCTTGCTCTGAAGACAACCCTACAGCAAAGCTACTGAAGGAATCTGTCTTTTTAGTTGGAACTGTAACAGAAGACAACTTTTCTCTTTTTCTAGAATCGCATTGGCCTCATCACCCACCAGAAACAATCTTGAGGACTTGAAACAGCCAGGGCGACACACTGAAAATCCTGCTGTCTTTGTAGAGGGAGAGATGACTCTCACAGAAATACTGAGGCTTCAAAATGAATACGGGCATGAGAAGTGAAATCTATTTCAGAATACCTACAAAAATTATCTCCCTTCAGCTTTTTCTTGCCAAGACTCACTAAGATTCCATGCATGTATGAAATATAGCACTGTGCAGGAAATAAGTTCACCAGGTTTACTGGAATTACTTAATTCCCATTTTAGCTGTTACATTATTATATGGGGCCCAAATACATAGATCAGGCATCTATCCAGCCTGTTCTTGTTTCCACTACAAGTGGTGGAAGAAAATCAATTTTGTATTATATGACTACAGTCCTTATACAGAAATGCTATCCTTTATTAAAAATCCAGAATATGTGATACTCTGCAACTCAAAACAAGGTAGGATTCCCAGCCCACAGTGTATCTGTAAACTCCTTGACTTTTCTTTTGAAAGCTTTTTTCTTTTTTTCAGCTCACTACTCCATAGTACAAGAACTGAAATGCTATTTCAAATACCCTCCACATTATTTTGTAGACCAAGACCAATCACATAAAAAAAAAAAGTTAAACACAAAACCACAGGGGAAACTTTCAGTGATCGAAAAGTGGGGTACTGGGCTATGAATCCAATAGGCCTTGCCTTCCCCCAGCTATGGAGCACAGCACCATTGTGCAGCATGCACAACACAACACACACTGCTCATCCAGGCCTCCTCTGCCTTTCTCTGCTGAAAGCAAGACCACTCTCTAAGAACCACGGCTTACAACTTCTCTCACAGGTGAATCTAGCACACATGCTCCTATAACCCAATTTCCATGTGATTCATATTAGCCTCATTTTTGCTCTCCAGCTTCTTCCATTTTGCTGTTATTAAAAGCAACCAAGAACCAGTTGTGACTGTACCAAGGCACCTAACCCAGGCAGGGTGTATCATAGGATCACCCAACTTGGAGTTTCTCTGGGTAACACTGAAGTCATGAATATCTAAATTACTGTGGTATGTAAAGGTCTCTGAGCCAAGTGCACAAACACAGAGAGGAGCCACCCTTGCAGGGATACTGGACTCTCTGGACCACCATTTTCTGCCCTCTGGCCTCAGGCTGGGGGGCATAGTCCTCAGGTGCTGGGGGGCAGTCTGAGATGGGGGATTTGCTCCCCACAATCCAGCCCCTTGGCAGTTTTCAGTTGTCACAGTACAAGAACAGACACAGTTTCAGACCATGTCACGCAGCTCTAATAGCACTTCCTCTCATGAGCTCCTGAGAGACGGTTTGCTGTACCAGCAGTTCTTCTGTCCTGCATTTAACCATGATGTTTCTTACAGTGCACCTCACTATATTACTCTTTTCCCACAGTCTGTACATTTTGGTTTTTACTTCCTATACTTAAGCCATCAGCATCTTTTGCTTCTTCTAAAACTTTATCTCTAGAAGGATTTATGAAAGTCAAACAATTTTTTGTGTGTCACATTGACAAATTTTTTACGTTGGCTGCTGTCTCAATCCATTTCTGTACTGACTTCAGGCTATTTCTTACATATTCGAGGCTGTCATGAGATCCCTGTGAGATCTGACTTACGATATGACACAGCTGATGAACTACAAGTTCCCCAAATTCCTTTACTTTAAGAAGTGGTGCTTCAGGAAACAGGCCAGAGGACAGTCCCAACTCTTATGACGCTGGTGACCCTACCACAAGCCACAGTTGCATCATATCAAGGGATCTCTTTTCAGCAGCAAGTTGCATGAATAAACTGCACTTTATAACACACTTTCTGCTTCAGGGAACTGGCACACTCAAACAAGGACAGTGACAGAGCAAACCCTGCTCCAGAAAACATAACTCACTTCCATCATGATCTGAGGGGGATCCTGGTATCTTGGCACCAGCCACTGATTTTTGCTTGCCATCCAAATCATTTTCCATCCAAAACAAACAAACATATAAACAAACAAAACAACAACAAAAACAAACCCCAAGTTCCTACACCAGTAACAAATACTACCAGAGACTACATGGCTCTGTTCTAGGTCTGTTTCCCTCTCTTGTAAATGTTATTGGGAAGTTCTCCTTTTCCAAAATGCACTGCTTTACCAAAGTTATGTAGAAGTGAAATACTTGTTCTCATGTGTCTCATATGAAACGTCCAACAACAACTTACAAATTGGTGGGTAATGGACAGAGACTATCACCCCTTATCATTGAATTTCCATGCTTTTCCTTAGACCCCAAAACCTTACTTTAAAAATGTGGTATTCTCCACCCTCCCACACCCCCCTTTTCTTTGTGGTTTAACAGATAAAGTCAGAATGGGAGGAGGTTTCACCACTTTTGCTACATGTAAAAACATATTATTCTGTTATTCTGAGGCTTGCAGATAGGATGAAGATGACAACTGAACACCAAGGATAGCATTTTCTTGTTCTGCTAGTAAAAGAGGGCTTTTTTGGTTGTTTTTTTCAGTTTAGCAAATACCTGATGGAATCGTTTTGATATGAGCTCTTCAAGTTTTTAGCTCCACTATTTTCCCAGAAAAACATTCTTATTTTTTTCTATTATTTTTGCAAGGAAAGTAATTTCTAAGCTATTAAGTTTATACTGAAATATACTAACTCAAATGCATTTGTCGAGTGCTATTTTTTATGTTATTAAAAGGGTGTCCTAATAGCATACACCGAATAAGTATTCTTATGGAAATATCACATATGATACATTGACTCTACTACATTTCAGATGAAAATAAGACCAATTCAATTTTCATAGAATCACAGACTGATGGAATCACTCGGGTTGGAATGATCTCTGAGGGTCATCTAGTCCAGTTTCTCCAATTGGCTTCAAGGGGGGCTAGCTTCAAAGTTAAATCACGTAAACAAAAAGGGTTTCAAACACTAACTTATCATGTAATTGCTTATTTTACTTTGATATTCATTCATTTAATAGCTCTGTAACATTTTTACGATAAGACATATTTTCTTGTAGTACAGAAATGATGTTGCTACAAAACAACACAGACAGATGACAGGCACAGTTAAAGAACAATTGCATGTGCACGTGCATTGGTATGCGTGTGCACTGAGGAGACCCATGATGAACCATGCTGTCCTGTAGCAGCAAGCTGGAACTGGCACTTTAGTATTGTTCCGCTGTTCCTTTCCTAACAGAGAAGAGGTAGGAATTAGGTAGAAACAGTAAAAGCAATTTGTTGCCACGTATTCTCACTTGAAAAAGGTGAGAGGCAAATGTTCTCAGCCTTCTTAATTAATGGAGACTTAAGGAAGGCTCTCCTTCTAAGGTGCGCTTCACAGCACCTACATAATCATTTAGGGCTTGCTAGAATGACAGCTGTCATGCTGTGCAGGTGGAAGCCTTGCTGCTGTGCAGTTAGTTTGCAAAGGAATACCATGATACAGCTAATTAATCACATTGCGATTTCATCCCAAATGATAGCTCTGGCCCATCAGATTAAACAGCAAACATTCATTTGTTTATTGCTGCAATAAAAAAAAGAAGTACTTTCCTAGCCCAACCAGCAAAAGGAAACTGAATACGCTTTTCTCCTGGCCCTAAACTCCTACTAGCTTCACAGGATGAGCCCTAATTTTATATTTGCTTCTCAGTACTGTAATTGTTAGAGATGTCACTCAAGATGTATTTTATGTAGGAGCAACAGCACATGTTCCTGCCTGGCAGAATTTGGATTATTCATGCCCATATTGCAGCGAATTTTGCAGGCTCTACAACAACACATTGAAATTGGCAAGCTTTCCAAGGCTTGGTCTTACATCTTATGCTCTTTGCAAAAGAAGGGAAGGTGCCATCTATCCAGGACCCATACTGAGACTTATTGTGATCAGTGACTCTTACGAATAATTGATTTAAGGGTCCAGGATATCTAAGATGATTGGTAATAACATGTGATCTCTTCCACCTTGATGTTATTGGAAGACACTAAGACAACTCTTACTCTGTGCAAACTGATGCAAAATGACTAGATGGTCTCAGCCTAGTTTAAGTTTCATCTGTTTCTCGTACTGAGCTCACTATTGCAGGATGCAAATTTCCGTGGGATCAGATGTCAGTACCGAAACCTTCAAAAGGCATCTTTAGGGAAACAGTCTCAACAGAACACATATCTACAGATGGCCAGGGAAGTTTTGATACGTTATTACTCATGGGGGTCTTATTACTCCTGGTGGTTCTATTTAGACAGTGCTGATAAACAATGGGCACACAAATGATACAGCACACATGAAAACTTCCAAGATTTCTGTTCATGCTGCACCACTTGTCTACACAGAAGACATGAGTCTTGCATGGCTGTCAAGCCTAGACTTTTCTATCACTTAGCGTACAAGCACTGAAAGAGCAGAGGAGGAATTACTCATAGATTTCATAAAAAGCAGAATCTATGTTTATGTAATTTTATATGGTTGAAAGATAAACACAGATGTTGCATTTGCAGATATGATATTTATAATACTATTTTATCAATTATGATCTGCTTCAAAGACGGAAAAAACATTGTCTATTTGTCTTAATAGCGTATAGATCTGAAAAAATTATGTTAGATTTAAAAAGGCTTCTCAGCAAAATGTAAATTGTCATACAAGTCAAAATTACGAGACTAGAGAAAAAGATTACATTAAAAATCAACTTTCAGATGATTAAAAATAGTCTTTTTTTCTTTTTTTTTTAAGCAAAAGCTTTTGAAGACTTTTCATGAACACAAAATACTTTCTGGCTGTGATTTGTGTACAGAAATCTTGTTTTCCACTAGTTCTGTGTTTTAGAAATGTGTTCCAAAGCAAACTGGAGAAACTCCTCACTTGTTTGATTGTATTGCAAAGTTGTGGCCTTCTGTTTTTATAGCTACAGTAATCTGGTTTTCAAATATCATGTCAGGGCAGGGAACTGATTTTGGGGCCACCTGAATTGCTGGCACGAAAATTTAATTAAGAGAAAGTATGATTTGTCATGGTTTGTGTCTTCTTTAGGAAATTAATATGTGCATGCACTTTCAGAACCATAAAAGGACACTAGTGATCATCTATTCCATCTCTCTGGCCAAGGGAGAACAACCAGAATCTAAGCCAGGCACCTGTTTGACCAGCCTGCCCCTAAAAACCTTCAGTGATGGAGACCTCACCACCTCCTCAGTCACTCCGTATGTTAATGAATGAACAAAAGCCTTAGATGTCCACCACAGCATGAAGTGAATCATAAACTGGAAATGTCTGTAAATTGAGATTTGGGTGATTAGCTCAGATATGGACATCTATTGATGATGTCACGTTTTCGGCCAAATAGAACCCATTCTAACCTTCCCACAGAAATGAAGTAAAATGCAAATCAAATTGCTCTGCTATGTACAACATGACTGGTACACTGTTAATCTGCTTCCTTCCAGGCTTACTTCTCTGATTCTTAACATTATAGCAAGCTCTGCCTCTTTCTTTCCTGGACTCCTCTATCTTATTTTTAGCTCATTCTTTTCCTTTATACGCTAAAATTCTTTTAAACAGTGAAGTAATTTGTGTTTCATGCTACTGTTTTGTCTTCTGAAACACATTTAAAACCACAGTTTTGGGCAGCAATGTTTTCTTTGCCCTAGCTATGAAAGAAAAATATCACAATTCCCAGGTGTTGGTACTTGTTCTTCTTGCGATCCACTTTATTTATTTTGAATTTAATTCTTGCCTACAATAACTATGGACCGTTTTTCCTGTTGTTTTCCTGATTCCCCAGTATGGTCAGCCCTTTGGAAATTTTACATAAGTCATTTAGCAATGTGTGCTAATAGAATAGCATACTTACACTGTATGAATCCATTTTCATCTTCGGGAGTATGAAAGAATATAAAGTTTAATTCTCTTCCAACCTTCAAATCAGCTGGCTGAAACTCCACTGCTGCAAGACAATACAATATTATGTCAGGAGTCATAGGATTGCTTTAACTGAGTAAATGACCTACACCATTAACATTCATCATACCTAAGGTATATTCCAATAAAAGCCCCTGCACCATCTAGTCTACCCTTGCCCACACTATCTCAGGCAGATTCAGCACTGAGATAATCCACTAAACTTGGTATCTTACCTTACAAATGGATTTGCCTTGGTATCTTAGCAAAAATAGAAGGAAATCTCCCTGCTTAAAATGTGCCAGTAAAGAAGAAAAATGGAGTTTGCCAGTTACAGTGACACAGATCTGATGCTCTGAGAACTCTGCTTTCCCCACAGATCCTCTTTGATGACTGTTTGCATTTTTTTCTCTCTTCTCAATCTCCACATTTTAACACCTCCTAAGATCAAGTTGCACTTTTATTTAGTAGGGGAAAGGGAACTTCCAGGGTAGATTCTCTCCAGCACTGCATGACTTTTACTACAGAAAGCTTGCCCAGAGGTAAGATGTAAAGGCTCAGGTCACCTGACTGCTACTAGTACTAAACAAAAGACCTGCTTATTTTTATATTGCATTGCCAAATGCAGCCTCTGGCAGAAATGCTCAGGTGATCTCCTGATGGATGGAGACTAGAGTTGTCTTCCTGGGCAAGCACAAGTGTTTATGGTTTGTACGTTTGGAATATTTCACCCTCCCGTCTTTTCTTCTTTCTACTGATTGTCAGTCAGTCCTGTTTACATGTTGCTTCAATGCCTTTCCATAGGTCAAAAAAATATCAAGAAATCTGTACCTAATCAAGCATGTCTATGTGCATTACTTCCACTGCAAGCTTTATATGTAAAAGCTTTATGCGGTCCTTAAGACCTCCTGGAAAACAGCTGATTGAAGAAGGACCCAGATTTTGAACTTGTGAATCCTCCTCCCATACATATGAAGCCTTACACCAGAGTACAGCTTCATAATGTTCTCAGAGCTAACCTCATTGCATAACCTTCACCTTGCAAGATTAGACTTAGGAAGTGATCCCTGAAGACAGTGGCATAACGCTGGGGTCTGTGGGAAAAGGGGTGCAAGGGAGTTGGAGTGACCTTAGGAGAGGAGTCACACCAGGCCCAACAGTAAAGCCAGCAAGTGGTGCAACAAAGCAGCCTACTGCTACTGCCTGCTTTCTCCCTTTTGGGTTCCTTTCTATCCCTGCTCAACAGAGAAAGAAGCAAGCCAGGGGCATGAGGTGAACTCAAAAGTCAAGTTTAGAGAAAAAACGTGGTAAAGAAAGCAGAGACCAAGCTGCTCCACTGCTACAGAAGGGAGGCAAGAAGGAGGTCCATCTGACTCTGCCCTGGAGACTTTCCCCTGCAGTGAGGGATGCCGTGCCAGCAGGGAGGCAGCACAACTATCAACTCCAGCTCTGCATTTCCCCTGTGGGACAAATCTAGCTGCATCACTTGGGAACCATTACTTGAGAGGTTTTTAGTTCCCTTAAATACCCATTGTCAGGCCAGTGCCTGGGACTGGCATTCCAACCAGCCAGTCTGTCTAATCCCCTCCAAAACCCATGCTGTTTTTGCCCTCAGCAACAGCAAATGCCAGAGACAGTAGTCTGGACAGAAGAAATGGAACATTCTTTCTTAACTCTGCTTCTGCCTGTATTTTCAATCCCACAAAAAATATAAGAGATGAGAGCTAGCATTTTGCTCAACAACCTTCAATTTTACTACTTAGTAATTAAATTACAGCAATGCTTTTGCTTACATACAAACACCAGTCTCTATTCCAAAAGGAGTGTTTAGTTTAAAACTTGTTCTGTGTGCTTAGAGTGCCAGATCTAATTGCCAGAATAATGAGAGCATTTTTACTGTTTTCCAGGGACTGGATTCTGCGACCCTGTGGCTGCAGCCTTGCCGTGCTGTCACACCCTTGTGTGGTCAGATCCGTGCTGTTACTCTGAGAGGACTTAGGAGCTGTCATTTTTCTCTCATCTGCAGTTCTGAAGTGAACTGAGTCCTAATGAATCAATGCAGAAAGGATTAATAAGTGTCAGGAAATACTCCAGCGCCTCTTGGAAGGTTGCAAAGTTAGGAACTCAAAGGGGAAAAAAATAAAATTGCATCCAAAGCATAAGAAGGAGGTCATGGAGAAGTATGCTGTAAAGAAATTATAGCTGATAAGAGCTTTCAACTTTTTCTCCACACTCAGTACAACGAAACTTCTTGTTTTAGAACATTTTTCAGCAAAAATACCTCCAAAAGCATGGAGATTTCAGAAACGCAGGCTACCTCTACCGTGTCTCTCAAAAACTTGTGTTGCAGTAAAACTGTTCTTGCTTTTTCTCTTAGCTGCCTGTGATCAGACGGAAAGCGACCTTGCTGTTTAAGAATCCCCAGCCACTAAACGAAAGCTAGGTAGCTTCTTCCCTTCCCCCCAGCCAACTCGTACTTCTCTTTCGATCGTAAGACTTCAGTCCATGTAAGACTTTACCAGTCCCAGTTTCTCACACAGGATCTGAAGACCTGATCCTTGCACTCTATCCCGACAGGTAAATCTCTTGCCTGTGCCCTTACATCCTGCCTTCGTAATCACAACGACCTCTGTTCACACCCCTCTAACACCCAAATTGTCTTTCTAAAATCCATACTGAGCACAGCTCAAAAGCCATCTCTTCAGCGAGTTGGCTGGTTTGTGCTCCATCCTTTGTTGAACACCTGACAACAGCACCACCCATTTGTGCCACAAACGCCTTGACCTTACTTTTCAAGGCCTACAAGTCTCTCACTCTCATTTAGCTGCTTCTAATCAGGACACCCCTGGCACTTGCATTCACCATCCCATGGCACTGGTCTCAGTGACCCCTTTAGTTTGCTACTTGCACAGCCGCCCTTGCACTCACGTCCGTGTGTGTGTTATACCTGTGCCTAAACCACTTTCTCCGCTTTCACAGCGACACCTACAAGAACTGACTCATGGTAACATATGTACGCATATTTAGCATCTAAAGATAAAGAGACCTGTTCAAACACAGTACGCACACCCTGACAGCACGATTCTGTTGCTGCAACCTCGTGGTGTTGTGTCACGCCCTCGTATTGTCAGATCCACTGTAGATTGTAAACTCCTTGGGGCAGGGAATATGTCATTTTACTCTGCGCTGCACGAAGCCTAGCAGACTTTGGCACCGTAAGATGTAATTAATGGTATCAACGAAAGATCTTGGCTACTTCAGAGAGCTAACACCTCCACCCACTTGGCTGTGCCTGCCGCAAGGCTCTTGCTAGGCCAGGGCTGACAAGCGCCGGGCTCCCGGTGGCTCAGGGTGGCCAAACGGAGGGAATCGGAGGGCAGGGCTGGCTGCTCCGGGATGGCTGCGCCCCGACGAGCATACCCCCGCCAGCGCCGGCCTAGTTCCCGAAGAGGAACCAGCAAAAAGCGGCTCTCGCCACCGCTCCTCTGCCCTGCGCCGTGCCCCAGGGGCACCCTGGCCTCGCCGCCGGTCCTGCAGGCCCGGACCCTGCGCGGCGGATCCCCCCAACCCCGGCCCCTCCGCCCCGCCGCGGCCTGCGCGGCCCGGGCCCCGCTG
>VXAL01008014.1:169069-202069 GCA_013399475.1 Chauna torquata
CGCCGGGCGAGACTTCAGCCGAGCCCTCGCCGAGGGCGGACCCGGCGGCTCCGCGCCCGTCCCCGGGCCGGGGAGCACCGTCTCCGCGGCAGCCCCGAGCGGGACCGGGGCGCGGGGGCTGAGCGCCGGCCCCTGGAGAGCGGCTCCTCTGTAGCAGGGGCTGCCCGCCGCCCGGGCGGCCTCGGCGGGAGGCTCCCGGGGGGATTACCTGCCGGCCGGGTGGTGGGATGGAAACTCCGGTTGTGCTGCCCTCCTGCGCGTATTTATTATTTTAGCAGACTTTTCTAGAGCGGTATTGATGCTCCCCTGCTCTCTTGCATAGTTTTCCAGCCCCCATAAAGTCTTCGAGATGTTCCGGAGTGAGACATGCTTCATAGTATCCAGAGTTAAGTTAGTGTACTTCTCTGTGTGAATATTTGAACTTGTTCAGTTCAGAATCTGCACAAGCTTAAAAACTGTCTTTCCAAGGCTGGAAGTTGTATAAAGGCTTGTAAGTGTGTATCTCCTAATACTTCATCATGTATCACAGACCTCACTTTCTTGTGGAAAATAATACTCCGATGTGGTACTTCCCTTGGATATCTCCATTTGGAGAATGGCAGCATCGCACTTCAGAGATGACTGCAGTTTGAGTTACAGGTGCGTAGACACCTAGTGGGGAGAGGAGTCAGTCTCCAAGCAAAATTCCCTGGTAGCACTTAAGTTCCCGTTGTTTCAGTGCCTGCCTAAGTATGTTAGTCTGATCTTCTATTGTCAAACCTCGTAACAGCTGTGGAAGGAAAACTACTCTTTCCCTAGGAATTTTTGGAATAAATATTAGAGGAATCACAAGTGTGTGAGATATGACAGTACAAGGAGCTACGGTTATTTAATATGCTAATTTAAAAGTGAAGGAAGTTTTTACTCTCTCGTTTAGGGCTGCAGGATTAGTAAAGCGCACACGCGCATCCCTCTGGATGGGCTGGCAGTACCATGGATTCGTGCAGTAGAAGTTGTTTTTCTTCTCAGTTCCCAAAAGAATGCTAGTGTGGGAGGAAATGCTTGGGTACTAGTGGGGTGGGAGCCAGACATCATTTTTAACAGGGGCAGGAAGAGGGGTAGAGGGGAAGCTTTCATATCCCCTTCCTTTTCTACTTAAATTTACATGAACCTCTTGCAACGTTCTGGTGAATGTCAAAGTTTGTAGCTGTTGATATGCACAAAGTAAACCATTCTGTTGAGAGACCAGAATTCTGTTGGGAATCTTTCATTGGGATCAAGCTCTTAGACAGTAAATAAAAAACAAATGAGTATTTGATTCTCTTGTGATACTTATTCCTTCTTTTCCATTCCACCCGCCAACTGGAAATCCAGTAATACATCATCTCAAATATAACAATGTTTCTTGCCTAAAGTGTTTGGTTTGTTTTTTCCCCTCTACTTAAGGTGGTCTCTGAACTATTTATTTTAAGAGTAATCGGCTTAAATCAGTTTGACTTAAAATATCTGAGGGTAGAGACCGTGTAAGTTCACTTGGAGTAAAGGGAGTCTGTTTATACAGAAACTTAACAGAGCAGAAAATGAAGAACTGTCAAAGAGGGCTATATGGAGACACTACGGTGTTACCAGACTGGTATGGAGAAATACTGCTTACCCATCCATGTGCGTTAGGGCTGTCTGCAAGGTTCTTGGAGCCTGAGTCTTACTCCGTCCCCAAACTTGACAGGTGTTGAGAATATATAAAGGTACACAAACCATAGATCGGTCAGGAGGCAGCAGGTGGGTACCCTGTACCAAGGGTGCTGCTGGGCAATCTGTATGGACCAGTACTGCAGCTTGGGTCCCTGGGGAAGCTGGATTTACAGAAGCTTTGCTGCCATCACTGTATTGAGTTGTTCTAGCATGCAAGTAAATCACACCTTTTGTTCTCTCTTATCCAGGTTTTGAGTTTTTAAAAATATGCTTAGAAACTGGCATAAACAGTTTCGTAGACCATTTCAAATTCTGCATTGTCAGACCAAGTGCAAGACATACAAGTATTCGTTTTAAAAATCTGGCCATAAAGTTGCTATGATACATCTGATAATAAAAGACCAGAAGAGTAGGTCAAGTCAGTTAAATTATGCAGTGTTTAGAAGGCTTATTTGGTTAGCAGCCAAAATGCCTCTAGGCAGTAGGAGTAAAATGAGTAGTTGTAGCAGAGCACTTGTTGAACTTTTCTAAAAAAGAAAATAAATATTTTGGAATATTTAATGGAGGAGAAATGTAGAAGAAGAATTTTCTAGAAGGTTTTGCTGTGCATTGTTGATTTTGATTGGAAACATTTAGATTAACTCCAACACTTAAATCTAAGTTGTGAAAGTGTATTTTGTTTTCTTGCTTTGTGGGAGGAACCTGTGCTTTTGAAAAGACTTCTGAACAATTTATTTGATACTTGTGCTTAGATTTTTGNTTGGTAGAAAAGGCAAAATAAATATCAGTGAAACTCCCTTAATGTTAATTTCGGTCTATGATGTTTTGTAGTGTATGTTAAGGCACATAGTTTGGTTTTTCAGAAGTGGCTACAGAAATTTCTCATTACAATTTTGGTGGGAGCTGTGTGCCTAATTCATGTGGATAGATTTGAAAAAAAATTAAAAGAAATACTTGTGTGTAGGCTTTTTTTTAAATGAGAAGTCTAATTCAGACTCAGATAATTCTTTCCTACAGCAAAACTGGTTGCAAAGGATGATAAGGAAGTTCTTCAAGAACTTGCAAGGCTTTCTTATGTGTTCTGTTACAAGAGATGTTGCGTAATAACCTGCAGGGAATTATATTTAGACCTGATGGACTGAAGAGGAGCCACATACAAATTAGGGATCAGGCCATGCACTGAAAAGGGAAGCCCGTATGCGTTCTAATAAACAGCTTTTAGCTTTTTGGTTAGGGCTGTTCCAAGGACGTGATGACTGAGACATTAAGAGAAAATGGTGTGGAAAGAGCTGTCAGAGGTTCCCTATTCCAGCCCTGTTGTCCCTTTACGATGTGAAGGGGAGTGTTACTTAAAAAATTCAGCTTTCTGTGGCATGAAGTATATAGTATGCAGTTAATATTTTACCTACTGGTGTTACGTAACCCCCTCAGGTCTTTTATTCAGCTATAGTTTAGTTCAATGGAGTTGTGAATGGCTAGCGCTTTCTGGTTCCCAGTGTAGCATTTGGAGTTATGATTGGCCTTGACTTTTTAAGCAGATGAAAATGAGTAACAGTTGAAATAATGTTTAGAAAACTTTCACTGCTCTATATGTCTTTAAACTACTGTTTTCTAAATTTAATTTTTTTTTAATCATACCGTTCCTTTATAGTCAGGCAACCTCGAGTCAAACCTGTAGGCCTGTAGTCTCTTGCCTTTAGTGTAATTTAAGCATACACCCGGATACCTTCCTCCTGCTAGTGCTGCTTAGGTGGTCTGGGTGTGCCTATTTCAGTTGCTGATTGTTTTTCCAATATTATACTATAAACACATTAAATAACACCTGGATGGTGAGAGAGTGGAGAAGCCCCTCTTTTTAAGAAAATGGAAGTATTGTACCTATCACATAAAAGCATTTCAGACATTTTGTTTCTCCTGCGTATTATAAAAAAGACCCCTCCCTCCAATAGCTTTTGGGGATATGGGTTGGAGGTTGTTGCCTAATTTCTGCATAACCAGCAGGAGATTGAATACCCCGGCATTGAATGCTGAGTGCGTCAGCACTAATTACAGTGAACTCCACCTCTGTTCTGGCAGACCTTTTGTGGGGAGGGGTTGCAGCTGTGTCTCTTCAGAGAGATAACAAGTAAAATCTTCCTGCCAGGTTAGATACTGCACTGACAGGGATACCTCAAGGGCTGGGGCCCTCTCGATCTCAGAGATTTCAGCAGCAATAAGCCACAGAGAAGGAGGCAGGCAATACACAGCAGCATTTCGTTCAAGTCATTAGACATATCCTTTATAAAAGCACAGGCATTAGATGACAGATTTTTTTGTGTGTGTGTATGTAAGGTTGCTTTTTTTTTTTTAGTGTTGTTTAGGACTCTTTTGTTGGGGTGATGATCTCCACCAGGGTTACAGAAAGCTTAGAGTGTAAGCAGAATCCCAAGTTCACAAGCATCAAGAGAATTTGAAATGACTATACCAGTTTTCTCTTCTCTTTCCAGGAGGAGCATGCATGCAGAGTTCTGTGGCAGAATACTCAAGGTATGTGCACTGTCTATGGCAAGTTCATCAGAAGGTGTGACTGGCTACAAGAATCAGCTGAGCTTGAGTATGGAGACCCAGAAGTGCCAGCAAGCTCAGAAAAGGAACTAATTGGAAGAATTCTGCTAGACATAGAAGAAGTGGAACACATTCTTCTGCAACGGTCATTGACTCAGAATAAATACATGAATTAAAAACATCAGCAGGGAAATGATAGATCCTGGTGCTTTTTGATTTTCTGGTGGATTTTATTACTTAGACATTGCTATTGACATTTTTATTATACCATTTAATACATCTTGAATCTACCTGTACATAAAAATATAACTGGACAATTGCATTTTGATACTGTTTAATAACACTTTTGAATGTTAAATCATTTGCCAAGATGAGTGCCGAGGGATATCAATACAGAGCTTTATATGACTACAAGAAAGAGCGAGAAGAGGACATTGACTTGCACTTAGGAGATATATTAACTGTGAATAAAGGTACCTTACTAGCGCTTGGATTCAGTGAAGGGGAAGAAGCAAAGCCTGAGGAGATTGGTTGGTTGAATGGCTTTAATGAAACCACAGGGGAGAGGGGAGATTTCCCAGGAACTTATGTAGAGTACATTGGAAGAAAAAAAATATCTCCCCCGACTCCGAAGCCTCGTCCTCCTCGACCTCTTCCTGTAGCACCAAGTCCTGCAAAAGCTGAAGCAGAGACTGAGCAACAAGGTTAGTACTATTCTCAGAAAATGTGTCTATCTTTCACATCTTTCAGATATTCCCGTTCCATTGACTTATATGACTATATATTTGCATGTGTAACACATACTAGTCAGATTTTTTAGTGCCTGCCTCATTTCAGTCAATTAAGAATTGTGTGTGCTTTTAATATTTAGCTCACGTACTTTGTGAACTCACGTGCTTTGCCTCTGCTGCTGGTCACTGTGGTGCCTTACTGCGAGGTATATCTCACAGATTGTAAAGGTATACTTATTAATCACAACTGCAAAGGCTTGAGAATGAGCATGATAACACTTATTTTACATTTCTAAGAAGCTGTTGGAAGTGTTTGGTTCAGTGGTTCATCAAACTCACTGTTAAGAAATTTCTTGGTGAATCTGATGCTATGAATCGCACATAAACAGTACATTCCTATCAAATCTGCTGTTAGCAAGAGATTTATGTACTTTGTCACGGAGGTTTTCATGTGGCATTAAGAGTAGATATTTAAAAATGAACAATAGAGTGATAATAAAGAGAAATTGGGATTTAAGTTTTTCTGTTTCAGGATAGGACATGCAGTAGAAAAAATAGCGCTTATATAAACAAAGGAAATATCTTCCTTTGTTTAAACCTAAATCGCATTCTAACTAACATTTGCAACAGTATGTTGGCAGAACTTAGACAGAATTTGATTAGAATTCTTCTGTTAGTAGAAGAAAGTCTTAATGTGAATTGGAAAAGCTGTAGATTTGAGAAAAAAATGAAAAAGACCTCATCAAAGTGACTTGTCTGCTTCACCTACTGATGTTCCAATATTAGAGTTTTACATACAAACAAACCGCATCCATCTTAGGATGCATTTTACATTGGTCTTTCACTTCTCAGAACTCTAGAATGGTTCATATTGCTTCAACATCTAATACTTTAAATTCTCGGTATTTCCAGCCACAGGAAATACAAGTCACAGTATGTGATCCTGATTCTCACAGCGACACCATGGTCCTGAATAGTATCGTCACTCCCTGCCTCCCTAGAAATGGTTGCAACATAACTTGTGAAGCTGTGGTATCAGTTTATTTGCTTCAATCCCACTTTGCCTGTTATGATTTTGTATTTAGCTGTGCTGATAATCAATAGGGTGGAAATGTAGAAAATGGTATGTGGCAACCAAGTGGAAACCTGGAATATGCATTTTCATGTTGGTGGGGATGTAATAAGGAGTAGACCTGAACTGTTTTACATAGCAATATCCGTGAGTACTCAGGAATAGCTAGTAAGTGTATAATGCTTAGGCGTACTTCATCGTTGGAATGAAGGCAGGAGTCAGATGGGTGTGTGGTGGCATTTTAAGTCATACAGTCCTCGAACCTTCAGCCTCTAGGCGCATGAATCTCATGGTTTCTAATCTGATTACTTCTGAAAATGGGGTATTTACATTTGAAAGAAAACTTTTTCTTCTCTGATAATTCTTTGATTTAGATACTAGTGTGTGCTGATCAGGTAACATTTGCTTTCTCTCTTAACCCACCTGCTGAGATGGTTGTCTCCATCACATGTAACTGCAGAATAAACATTGCTCTTTGGATAGACACCTCAGCACAGGCAGGTCATTTTGAGAGGCAGGGGGTGGAAGGAAAATGTAATTCTTCACATGTGCATGCTGTTGTGAAGTAACCGTCGCCTAAGGCTTTGATGCGTTTAATGTGTTAAACTTCCAGTAGTGCTTTGCACCTTGCTTGGTCTCTGTGCTTGTGCTTGCTTGATGCTCCGGTTCTCGGCTATGTGCTGTAAGCTGGCCACAGCACTGTGCTGAGAAGTCCTGGTGTTAACCTCTTAGCTTCTGAGCCCACCTTGGGTTTGTGTTCGTAACAGACGTTTGTGGAAGCTTTGGCTGCTGGGAGTGGTTACTCTGTGAAATCCTGCTGCAGGTTTGGGGGGGCTGTGCTGAAATATACCTTCTTCTGTTTCCTTGGGATTAGACAGTGCCCCAAGCCCTAGTGACTAGATCTCTCCTAATCTGAATTTTATTGCCTCTAGAACAGAGTATTTACATATTTACATATGTTTATTTTTAATAGTTTGGGACTGTGTGGATTTGAAACAAGAAAATGTGCTAATTGAACTGGAAATCTTAACCTCAGATACCTGCCATGCTCCAACATTCTTAAGAATGAGTTTACAATCCAGCCATGTATTTTTCTGGTTTAAAAAAAAAAAAAAAATCAACCTAAGTTCCCATACCTCCTTTTGAATTTAAGATTCTGAACTGCATGTAAATGGCTAGGCACACTCAGTAATGCTGAAATAATGTATGTTTATTTAAAAGAAATTGGGAAAACTAATTTTAACTGTCTTTTCACAGTTCCTTTTGCTGTAAAGAACTAAGGTAGAATGTGCTTCAAATATTAGGAGCAAATATTGGAAGTGCATGGAGAGAATCTTATAAAAAAAACTAAATGAGGTGGAATTTTTAATTGAGCAGAATAGTACAAAAAATGATATCTATGACAAAACCAGAGGTACAGGAGGAAATACAGTTCAGTTAAAGACAATAATATAGCAATGTACATCTGACTTTCAGGGTGCTTTGCTGTTTCTGCCTATAAAATATGGTGCAGTGAATAGCACAGTTAATATTGTCCAGCCGCCAGTGTCATGGGCAGTGGTCCAAAAGATTCTTCCCAGGATGATACTTGTCTCTACACTCTGTGAGTGTATTTCAAGTAAATTAATGTGCAGTATGAAACTTGCTTGACCAAATACAGTCAAGTTTACATTTTCAGTGCTTGATGATTTGAAACTGTTGTGTATCAAAATGACAAATTAATGGGGAACTGGAAACAGACTTCTTAAATGTATCTCAGTTATTTGTAATCCCTATACTTTTTTTCATTCTGTGGAAAGTCGATTCTGTATATACCTATGTATGTATGTGTTGAATAAGGATGTCAGAAACTGAAAAGGAGATTTTAAAGAATTTGTATTTAATCATCCAAGTTCTTTTAATTTTACCATATGCATAGATTTTTTTTTTAAATTACTTTCTAATAATTTCAATAATCTCTAATACTTCATTATTTATTCTGAATGTTTTCTCCCAGCCTTGTCAAGTGTGATCACTTGCCCATCAACATTCAGATTCTTTTGTATTAGATCAAACTTGCAATATTTAGGCACAGTGCTGCCAGTATTCACAATGCTGCAAGTACTCAGATACAAAAAACTGTAGGCATCTAAACAGGCATTGCCATTAGTGGGGCTAGTAGCATGGGCAGAGTTGTTCATCAGGCTACTGTCTCATGAAATCACAGTATTATTTATAAATAGGAAGGTCTTTAAATATTAAAAGCTAATTTGAAGACAAAATTGGTGGAGATGCCAAATTCAGTTAAACTATTCATTTATTTATAACACCTAGGACAAATCTTTCTCAGATTTTTATTTTACCAATGACCCATAAATTGCTAGAACCATTGATCAAGACCAGAAGTGAGGATACTTGAATGAAATTCTAGGACTGTTGCATTTTGCCTGGCTTACCCTTATGTTTGTCAATGAAGCAGTAGATTTAGTCTGAGTTTGTTTTGGTTTTGTTTGTTGGTCTTTTTTTTTTTTTTAGTTGCATCTGAAAATATACTAAAATAAAGGGGCCCCAGGAAGTCTCTAGCACCTTTCAGTTTTAGGCCTAGTGCAGGTCAGAGCTACGGAAGTGCAGATTGAATTCATATGGTTGGTGTGAGGCTCTCAGTGCCCCAGGCTGGTTCTCCCGCCAGGGAAGGGTGAATGGCTGCTGTTGGAAGGGTCAAGGCAATTCCAACGTGGAGACCCAGCACGGTGTCATCTTTACGCCCTCCTCCAGACCCTTGAAGTTTATGTGAAGCAGTACTGAGACTTGATGTGATGAACTCTTGTTTTTGTCTTGAAGTGCTCTCTTTTTTCATTGCAGCTACATAGTGCTGATTCTTCTTACTTAGCCCCATCACACCCAACTCCTTTTGAAAATGAAAAATGCACAATTTGTTGCAAGTCCAGCTGAGTTTTCTGAACTTTGACTGAGCTCATCTGATACGACTGTGTACTTTAGTTCATACAGTGTTGTTTCTCTACCAGGTTTGTGAAAGCTGATTTTCCACAGACTTTGGTGTGTAAAGCTTGGATTGATTGACAGAAGTATTTTCTGATTTCACTTGGAATGCTGAGTTCCCACTTTTTAAATGAAGGTCAGTTTGCAGAAGGCAGAACAGAACGGTATATGAATAATTTGTCTATTTTGATGTTTGGGAGCTTCCTGCAACTTCCTGTGTAACTTAAAAAGGGTTGTGTATGTTGACACTTCATACCATTTGAGCTGTTTTAGAGCCTAAAAATAATCAGAAGCTCTTCCTTCTTACGGTGAAACTATAACATTAAAAAAAAAAAGAAAGAAACTCTCTTTACTTTTCTCCTTGAATGGCTACAGATCAGCGACTTAGACAAAGATAATGACAGAACATTTGGAAACTCTTTCCTTTCAAAGACCAGGTTATGCAATGTCTGACAAGGATCCAAAGTGACAGAGAGCAGAAAACTGTTTGTGCATGGTTGAACTGAATAAGCTGTAGAATTTGTTTCTGTATTTAATTTTTCTATAAGACCAGTAGAGAGATTGAGTTTCTGAAAATTATTTACATTTGTAAAGTAAGGGACAATAGTAAGTGGAATGCAGTGAGCCTGGAGCCTCAGCGGGGAAGAGAAGAGTCATCATCACTCCTGATTCAGGCAAATGGAAAAAGGAAATTACGGGGTGAAGTGATGAGTCACTATCTCATTTGGTAAATGTATTTGCCACTCAATCCAGAGCCCTTGGATTCATTCTAAACAGCCCAGTTTGAGAGTAAGCCATCGTTTGACTGAACCCATCAGAATGCCCTGAAGTCAAACTTTCAAAGCTGGTTGATTTTCACTTGCAATGATAAATGTGGCAGGTTCCTGCCAGAAAACCTCTCCAGCTACCTCACGGTCATGTTTCTGAATGTATGAGGCAAATTTCTAACTGCCAGATTAGCATGTCCCTGAAAACAAAGCACTCGCCACCTGCTTTTACCACTAACGAAAACAAATATTTTGCAAGCTGTACTGAAGGGAGACAGAGTGTTTTTTTCACAGTGGTAAGAGCACAGTGATAGTAACCAAAATAGTTTTTGTGAGCACCACAGAGAGCACAGGGCTATGCTTACAAATTCGTGTTGCACATTAACAGTGAGACCTGGGTAAGTTCATGGTTGATGCTTGGCCCCACCTGCTGGTAGAAGAGGAAGGAAGCAAGAGGGAGAAATGAGCTTCACAACCACTGTCATCCATGTTGTGTGGGAAAAACCTTCTATTTTACTTAACAATTGCTATTTCTGGAGAAAAAACATATCACTTGGGGCACACAGAAGCTTCTGCTGATCCTTGAGGATGACTTCAGCCCAGAAAAGGCTTGTGTGGCTGAATTGTCTTTTTTTTTCTTTTTCCCCAGCTGTATCAATTAGTCTAAAAAAAATACCACCTTTCCTCACAGATTTTAAGAAACTGGAAACAATGCACTACTGTTTTATTGCAATAAGGAATATTTGACTGTTTCGTGTTGCACTAATTTTGGTATGCCTTTCTATAGGTGCACCAGGCGCAAAATTGAGTGATTATGCTGGAATTTCTTTAGCCTTCTGTAATACAGATTCAGTATTTTAATACCTCTTGCTGACATGAATGTTTCAGGGGCAAGATACAAAACAAGGCAAAGGTGAAGTAGCAGGCTCCTCTCAATTGGAATTATGTCTATCTGTTCTTTTAGCTGTGATCCAGGAACATCTGAAAAAACCCACTGGTTAGCAAATAGTTCTTTCTTAGGTTTGCATAAGATAACATCAGTTTGTGAGTTTCAGCAACACATGGTGCTAAGTATTTGCCAAGAATGGATCATTCTGCACCCCAAGCAAACAGCCATGCCCACTTAAATAGTTATGTGATGCCATATACACATCCAGATTTTCTTGTGTGAAAGAACACAGGTGTTGTAACTACAGCTGGCAGTGCACTCTTTCACATCTGTGGCTTGCGCCAAAGCTGCTTTCCATGATGAACATCCGTGAAATCAATCTGAAGGCTACAATACAAAGAACTGCTTTATTTTAATAGCTAAGAATGATGAGGGAAATTACAGGATTTAAAAAAAGAATTCAACTGGAGAAGGACTTTAAGTCCTGAGAATAATTTGGTGAGACTGTAGGTACTTAGAAGAATTTAAAGAGACAATCTTTGGCTTTTTTAAAATAACTGTGGTTAAAACTTAGTAACTTATACTTTGCTGAAAGCATAAATATATGTCTAAAAAACAGTCCTACTTTGTGTTTTCATCCATGACAGTACTGATCTCTTTCTGCTTTCTTGTTATATATGCATTTCTTTTTTTGTACTTTGTTACAGAAATTCTAACATTCTTGAACATTGCCTGAAGTCTCCTGGTAAAGTGTTGGCAGTTGTAAATTTTTATACTAACTTGACTGCTTTTTGTTCAGTCTTATCTGAACGCTGTATGCGGTGATCTAGGAGAGTAGCACTCCAGCTGTATTCTTTATTTATATTCCATTTTATAAAAAGTGTGCGTAGCTTACATGTAAGACAACTTTGAAAAATAATGCATAGGCTGACACCTTATTAGATAGTAAAGACCTACAATCAAAAGTCCTCAGGACAGAGTTTCAAAAACATGCTACTGCCCTGAGCCAGGGAAAGATCTGATTGCATATGGTTTGTACACTTCAAAATGTCTTTTAGGACTATCTTGTACTTCAAAACTACTGTGTAAACTAAGGCATGAACAATGAAAAAGGTCTTTAACAGTTGAGCTAGCTGTCAAACAATTTGCTTGTATAATTCATTGGATTCATTCATATGTGTTTGGCATCATTTGCTGTGTTAGCCTCTGGGAAATGCTCTAACGTCTGAGGCTGATTTTTCAGTAGAGACTGTGGATATCGAAGACAAGAAGGGAGATCTACCCTTTGCAGGTCTGAACATGCCAGTTTCCATCTGTGCTGGCAGATCACTCAGTAGTGTCCAGGATGAGAAGACGTCCCTGTAGAAGGCAGACCTGCGGAAGGAAGGCAGTTAGTTTTGTTCTGTGTGGTCCAGCTCTGGACCCTTTCTGGTCCACTCAGCTTCCAGAAGTTCTTGAGCAGCTGTTGCATGTTTCAGTAAATAAGCAAGGCCTAAACTAGGCTGATTTTTCTACAATTTTTTTTTTTTACATTGTGTTACATAAAGTAACACAATATTATAGAATAATATAGAATTAAGAAATATATATTATATATATTATAGAATTAAGAATAATACAGAAGTTAGAAGACCAGAGGTGAAGTTAACTCTCCTTACCTTTTGATGCTTCCTTCCAAAAAAAGCATGCACACTCAAAAATGTAAAGATATTGCCCCAAAGTCAACTATTTCAGTCTAACACATCAGATTGATGTAGTTCAGGAGTCTCTTCCTTGCTCCTTCTCTCCTGTGGGATTGGATATGTCTGATGCAGCCTGTCCCAGCACTCCTGTGCCGTAGCTGGATGGGAAAGGAGGGAGAGTAGTACAAGGTGAGCTCTGTAGTCCAAGGAGGGAATGCACCTCCCAGGAGGCATGGCTATATGAGTTTTGTATGTCTTGTTTACACATATAACAGTGAAATTTATTTGTTGGGGTATGAGAGAGAACTTCAGTACTGTCATTGAATTCATCCTATATCTCCTCATCCTACTTGGACAAGATTTTGTAGGGGGCTAGTAAGCATGGAGGATTAGTCTTGGTGAAGGACTTCTAAATGGTGTTGAACACTGTAGACCCACATTTCAAAGTGTATTATGCTTACTTCTCAAGCGGTCTGTGCCAAAGGCAAGGCTTTTAGTTTGTAAGGTTACCATTTAATTTCCAAGCCCTCTTCCTGAGCTGCCTTTGGCTCGAGGTAAACCAAAGTACTTAAATTAGGAATTAATGAAAGAAACCACTAATTACGTGCAGTGATAGATAAAGTTGCACAGCTGTGTCTGGTTTCATTAACTTTCTACCCAGAAACATTCCAGAAATAAGCAGTTAAGGGCAAAGATTTGCAGTTCTTTTCCTACTTTCACATGGTGTTTAATACCGTGATGACAGTTTCCAGTCCTCTGTTGCTAATTCTTAATTTTTTAATGTGCTGTTCTGGGATGGTGAAGTGAAAATGTCTGTTGTGTTTACAGATGTAGCCATGAATTGTTTCCTTGCCACGACACAGCTGCTTGGCACAGGTGAGGACCAACAGAGGCAATTGCAAGGCCTTTTGTGATTTCCTGCTTTCCTCCTACTAGACCAGTGTACTCTTGAGGGGTGTCTAACCTGCCTAGGTCTGCAAAGAGCTGTAAGCCACCAGCATACTGCCGGGATGCAGCGAGGTGTGTTCTGCTCCTGTGGTCTCCTGTCTCTCTGTGAAGCACAGGTCCCAGAGCTGTCCATGTGAGGTGATGCATAGGTCTTCTGTGATGGGTCGGCGCCATTTGGGAGCTCCTCTGAAACATGAAGTTCTTGGCTGACCGGACTTGATTGCTTTGTGCCTCTTACTGTAATACAGTCTTTCATTCTTTATTTCATATTTATTGCATTGTTTGCAATATACTCTTTCCCTTGAAAGAAACATCAGAAAATGTCATCCCTTGACATTTTGAAATGAGTTATCTTGGGTACTTTGGAGTCAAATCTGTACAAATGTTTGAATATAATGTAGAATATATACTTGCCGGTTCAAATCTATTCAATTTTTCCAGAGCCAGAAAAACATAGTTACTTCTTAGCCTACATAAGCAATTTTCTTATGGAAGGAAAGATTTAGGGAGGTCTTTTGTTCCAGTGTAAGCCAGTTCTGAGAACAAAGGTTTTTTCAGTGGTCCTTACAGTCTGGCCTATTCAATAGAGAAAGTGTTAAGGAACTCATATTCAGAACAGTAAGTAGCAAAACCTTCATATCAAATATCTGGAGATAAAGGACTTCTGTTCACTTAGTTAGGGGTCCTCAAGTGCACATGGGGGGGATGAATTCTCTTTGCTCTGATGAATTTTTAATTTATTACTGTTGGCTGAAAGATCAGTGTGCATTCCCTACTGCTTTCATGTTTTTCTAACTTCCTCTTGGGTTCAAACTCAGTGCTGACAACTCCAAGACCCTTTTGTTAGCCTGTGTAAGCCGCAGCCATATATCAAAAATGGGAGATTTTCCCAATCCTATTACTATCGGGACACTTTTTTTTTTTTTTTTGGTTATAGTAAATCACCAGATTAACAGTGTTTACTACAGAGCAACTAGCATGAAGTCCTGCTTCTTTTGACCTGCTTTCTGGCTTTTAGGCGAATTCTCTGTCTGCTAGAAGAACATTTGGCACTCATCTGTTGTACATAACACTAATCATTGCTTTGGACTGTGCTAGTCTCATGGTGCTAGTGAAAACTCTTATATCTTTGATATTAAAATGTGCACTGAGAAGGATAGTGGGCTGGGGGTGCTTTCCCCATGATTTAAGATACAGGACTTTGAGCTGCATGTGCAGTTTAGCAAAAAAGGGGAAGACAGTTACCAACTGTTATACTTTTTCTCCAGATGTTTCCTCTAAGACAAATATCTAGGGTTTTATTATGACACAGAAAGAACACACCAATAAGATGAGAATGGTTTTTTTTTTTTCTGTTCATTGTCTGTTTGATCTTAACAGCCAGTCAATCAAATACTGTGGTAGTGTTCAGTAGTTTAGATGTAACGTGCCCATGCTTGTTAATGAGAGCTGCTCTCTTCTAAGCAGAGTATTAAAGAGTTTTATTCAAAATCCCTTTGGATGCAAACTAAAAATAAGATTATTTTAAAGTACTGCTGTTCTTGTAAACACTATACATGGGGTTTTTGTTTCCTTAAAAGACTTGTTCATGCAAGAAGCAGCAGGCTACTACTCTGCCTTAAATTGGCGGCAAAACCCATTTTGACATCAGAAGAAACAGGATCAGACCTACAGTCAGGGTTTAGCAGAAGTGGGACAAATCCCATAGTTGTTACTCTCATTTCTCTTAGCCAAAATTCCCATTGCCTTTAGGGTTTGAAGCACAAATGCTGTAATTATGCTAGCTCTATTCTGAAGAGATTCTCTCTTTTCAGTATACCAGATTGCATGTAATATGAATGAAATACTACCCAGTAAACACTGGTGTAAAGAAGGACAGTCTCTGACTGTTCTTTCATGAATTTCGAAGACGTGGAAGGGAAACATTATTATAATCATTTTGTCTGAGCTCCTCCACTAATACAGGGCATGGAATTTCACTTGGTAATTCCAGGATCAAGCTCATAACTTCTAGATGATTTTAAGCATGTTTCTAATTTGTCCAGACTCCTCCGTTTAGTATGTACTTAATGGATGTGATACAACTTTTTAGCCATTTTTATGTCTGTTGTAAAACTTGCAAATTTAGAAATTTAGAAAAGTCTTAATTTAGGGGGAGGGCCGAGGATAGATGCTTAATAGTATTTGGTGATGACAGTATAGAGATTATTTTCACCAGGTTATTTTCTTCCATTATATTAAGTCATCTTCCCTAAGGCAAATAAAAAATTTGCCCCATGCTGCTTTAGCAAGGATGTTTTTTTCTCAGGGCTGTCTGAATAACTAGTGTGATGGTAATGAGGGTTTCTTAAAAGTGAGAAAATGATACAGTGACAATTTTAATTAGATATTCTGTTATTGTAACAAATTATTGCATGTAAGATAAATGTGCGGTTTTATTACCTTGATGCATGTGCATATTTACAGTGAATTGCACACTATATTAGAAGATCATTAAGATTGCAAAACTATGTATTTAAAACTTGTGTTTGTGCGTGTAATTACACCTTGTCACAGTGTATGAAGTCTGATAAAGTTTTTAATTACATAGCTCCTTCACCCCTTTTCCTCTCCTGCTTGCTGTGTTCGTTTTAGAGGTCTTCGCTGAAAGAGAATTGCTTCATTCTGGTAGTTTAGTTTGTGGTCTTAAGGCACCTTTTCTTCACAGCATTCAGACTCCTCTCTGGAAACAGATTTCTTTATTGGCTCTTGTGCTCATTCCAGCGGTATTGCTGATAATACCTTCACAGAGCTTCACAAATATTAAGTCACCTTCAGGATGCTGTTATAGCAAAGACAGTATTTACTGTGAGGAATGAGGTGGCCCAAAAATATGATGAAAAAATAACTACTGTTTTGAGGTAGTTTAAGGTTTTAAAGTTAGTCTCTTCGTAATAGGGAGGTCATGAGGAAAAACATTGCAAAAAGCTGAATATGGGAGCAGAACTCAAGTAAAATTTAAGTTAAAAGTTCATCAAGATAACTGAAACCAAGAACCAGAACTGTATTAGGCTTGACAGTGTAAGGCTTTATTCGTCAAAAAGAGTAAGTACCGTCTGCTCACTCCACCGTTGGCATCAGCTGCTGAGTACCGGGAGTCCGAGAGGATTCCTTGCAGAGTAATCAAATTTTACTGGCGTACATCTGCCTGCGTCATCCAGCTTCACCAGTTGAAATCCAAATATAAGCATCAAAAGCAAAAGAATATTAGAACGTGAGTGCACACATTGAACAGATGTGGGGACATTTAGTGTTGTCTCACTTTTTTCCTGATTCTGAGAATTTAAAGTTTCAAATTCTCAGCACTTTGTTATAAATGTAAAGCATGTCGTGTAATAGAAATATGTATATTAGAGCCATGCATGTTTTAAGTACCTTTTGCTTTACATTTTTATGATGTATCTCTAGCAGTTCTGCTTTTTTTCATTGTACTGTAGTTGTGATTCACAGAAACAGTGTAGGAATTTTTCCAAATTATTGCAAGTTGTGGAGGAAATTACATTACTTGAAACCTGATATTGGTTTTCTAACACCAATCAATAACTTGTTTACTTGAAAGATGGTTTTACTAGCATCTTTGTTCTGCCATGCTGTAAACTGCAACTTTATCTAATCAGGAGGTGTGGCAGTGCAACTTCATCCCATCTGTCATCGCAGTGTGACAGACAATGTTTTTTCCTGGATTGCTTTATTGCTGGCATCATACATTAGAATTCTCTTTGGGGAAATACTAATTTAGAAGGTAGAAATCGAGAAGGCATCAATGTGGATGCTAGATGAGTAATGGAGAAAGTAGGAAAAATACTCTTGACAACTGGAATGGTTATTCATTAACTTACCAGGCACATAAGAAACATGGGAAGACTGTTCTTCTGCGGAGGAATCTGTGTTGTCTTGTACAAGACCTCTAGGCCAAGCTGGAAAAATTGAAAAATATGCTTATTCCATAGGAAGTTAGTTGCCTGCAGGCCCTTTGTATTCTTAATTTTTTCATATCTCGTGTGTCTTCTGGACAGTGCTATGTAAACTGCAGGGCTGTTATGTGTGTATGTACAAACAGGACACAGGACTCTGAAGAACGACTCCATTTGATCTTTGAAAACGAAGGGTGTATGAACACATGCTCCTGTGAAAACCCTGAACTGCAAAAATCGTTTGTAGTGGGCTGTAGAGGCATTTGACAGATTACGTGCAAGTACATACATGTGTGTTTCATTATTTGATTGCCTTAGGAGACTTGTGTTTAAGTTGGCAGATCTACTTATTAAAAGCAAAGGTTGTTGGTTGGCAGGATTACAGAATGCCAGAAGGAAAAAGAGACCAAATGCAGAGAGAGAGAGAACATGTAATGTGCATAAAGCATGGAGAAAGTATAAAGCAAGCAGGAAAAAGTAGACTTCAGTGTGATTCCAGTTCGTTCTATTGGTCTCAAGTTGCTAGCCAATCGGAAGTAAAAGCATGAAGTTCTCTCACTTCAGGACAAATTTAATATTTCAGAAAACGTAGAGTTTTCTGTCATGTTAAGTGTGATTTTGTCACCTGTTTGTGGCTTGCCAGAAGTCTTTAATCCATGCTAATTTTCATGTCTCAAATTAAAGAAGAAAAAAAAAGGCAGCTTCCTCTGAAGCCTTACAGAACACTGTCAGATGATGGCGTTAAGTGGACACTCTAGCACTCGGAAACTTTGCACTTAGTATTTTTTAGCTTGATGCATGACTACAGTATTGACTCCCAGTATATGTAAATCTCTGCATGTAATTTTATGTAATTTGTAGCTGTTTTGCAGGAAAAAATAACTACAAACAGTCTTTACACATAGCCTTTTGGAATACTCAAAGGTTTTGGAAACAGAAACCAAACAAGCTGAGTATGTAAGTCTCCATAGGAGTCTACACCTGTGTCTTCAGACTTTCTCCTGCCAGTCCGGTCCCTTCGTAACCTCTGGCAGTACAGATCAGAATATTCACCTAGTGCTTTGCGCTACTTATTCCTGACTGAATGTCGCTGGAATAACCAGTCACTTTGCTTTGTCTCCTAAGACTTTTCAGTTTGAGAGCAGTGCTTGAAATGTGGGAAGCTGACTGGTGGGAAGCTGACTGATGTAGTGAAACACAAGAAAAAGAGAAGCAGAAGGGCTGGATCCCCCTGAGAAATCAAGATATATGCTTTTTAAAAAAAAAAAAAGTTTCCCTTTAAACAAGACCTAGATTTAGATGATTGCTCAAACTGATCTCTCTAAAAGAGGCTATTAGTGGCACATTCATGGCACATTTACCATGAAATATTAGAACTCTCTGGGAGGTGGCAGGATACTGTGTAGGGATTCTGAGTCCTGCAGGAATTACATACCTGGTGGTGGTAAAGCTTAGGTGAGTTATACCAGCTGTCTGCTCTATCTAGTGTTTTTGAGGAGCTTTATCTTGTAAGTTGCCTCAGTAAAGTTCTTGGAAGATGCCATGGCTGAGCTAATTAGGATACAAGTTTTTACAGCTGTATACACAAGCTTGGAAGGGTAAAACTAGGACGGATAGGTAGAAGGATGCTAGTTCTGATGTAGCAAGCAAGTCACATGAAATACCTTCAAAAACAGGGAGTCATAAGCCTGTTAGAAAAATCAGGTCAGTTTAAAATTTATACATTCCTCTTCCTTCTGTTCTTGACAGGGAACTAGTTTTCTGAAAGAATTCTCCATCTGGGAATCAAGTGAGCCATCCTTTTGCTTCTTGGCATGGCCCACAGTTTAAAAAAAAAAAAATTCTTTCCTTTAAAAATGTAAAATAAAAAGGGGAAGAGGTGTATTCTTCTGTCAGGGTCAAATAAAGGTAACTCTGGTTCTTTTGGCAAGATGATGACGAAGGGATTCCTCTGGAACGCAATGACAGAAACAGACATGTTAGAGTTCCTTTTTATTTTTTATTTTATTTTATTTTTTTACCCCAGTAGGATAGCAGGAAAACAGTGTGGATATACCTGGCCCTTTGAGAGAATAGCAGGCAGTTCCCTATCCTTGCTTGCCAGTGCGGAAGAAGTCATACTCCTTCCAGGCAGAAGCCTTTCAGCCTCACAAACCTTCACCCGTTTCTTACTGAGTCATAGCTGGAAGACCTTTTCACGTTTGATCACATCTTGTGCAACTCAGGGATATATTTTTTCTTCTTTATTTTATCCTATAGTCAACATTCTGAAACAACTGAGTGATTGTAGCTTTAAGCTCTCTCTGTTTGTATGTATGTGGAAATACAGATAGATGTATTGGTAGAGCCACTATATTTTCCGATGTGGATGGGTTAGTTAGAAGACCAGCTAACTTCTTGGCAGGAGCACAGTGGTGGACAAACAGTTTTGTTGGTTTTTTGTGTGTATGTGAACTTTAGAAACATAGTATGCTTGCAGTACTTAAATATGCAGCATGTTAGTGTCATGCTCATTTATACACGCAGTAGTCCCCTAAGTTCAGAGACAGTCAGCTTGAGGCCTGATTCTGCTCCCCATGAAGTTTCTTCAGGAAAGATGGAGAACGTCCACGTTGGTTTTGTGGGTTCCCTTGTTACAGAACAGGCCAGCGTAGGGCAACTGCTCAGTGGCAGCAGTGAGGAAAGGGAATGAAGCAGCTGGTCAGAGTGCTGCTTGCTTACCTCTGGGTCTTTGTAGAGGACATAAAGCGAGCTTCTGCCTCCCTGGCTTCTTCCCTGGAACAGCAGCTTTTATATGATCACCTGTGTTAAAAATCACAAGAGACAAGTCAGTTCTTAACCAGATGCGTTTTTTTCTCCTTTGCACAGCTCTTCTCCAGTTTAGGCTTTCCAATACCATACACAGAATATTTTTTGCCGTTATTTCCGCCTGTTCTACTCATCCTCGCTCCTTCACACCGTACTACTTATTTTGAAAAGGGACACATTTCTTTGACTTAGACCTTGAGAAATGCTTTAATACTGTAAGGATGCATGGAGGTTGCACAAGGGTTTATAGAGTTCAAATGCTTAGTTAATTCTAAGGGTTTTCTTAAAGAGAAGCTTTGCCTGTTACCTCTAGTTTCTTTGCAAATGAATACTACCAATGCAAACTGAAATCATGTTCCATACCTCCTTACCCTTGACTTCGGTTAGTCTTTGGCTTGCAGATGATAATGTAAAAACATAGCCAGTTTTTCTTGCGAGCTTTTCATTTACACCGTCTTTGCTGTTCTTTTCAATTCTTTTTTTAATGCTTCCTCTAAATAAATTTTACGCTGTCTGAATTCTGCAACGTGGTGTGATAGACATTACGCAAATACAGTTCCTTGTCCTATTGCAGTTAACCAGCCAGTTGAGACCCTAACTGTTTTGTGAAGGTCCATGAAATTAGTTCACAGCTTTAACTGCTAAGACCTAATTTAAAGTTACTTCAGCAGTGCAGTGTGAACAAACAGTGATTTATGGAAAAGAGGTCTTTAAGTTCATGCATTAAGTTCTTGTACTTCATATTCCGTGACATTCTTTTTGTATAGCATCTCAATAGTGTAAAAAAATAGTAGGATAAGAAATCAACACTGACAGTGCTATGTAGAGAAATCTAGACAGGTGTATGATACGGGTCAGAAAATCTGTTATATACAGACTGAGAACTCTCTTCTTCAACTGAAATTAAAGACGATGGTGGGATTAACTCTAGATCCAGTTCAGGAATTTCCAAATAATGTTGTTGTTTCTGTATCTGTCAGATCAGCGAATGGTTTAATGGCTGTAAGGATTAGCCCAGTTTTACTTTCTTAAAAGATTGTCTTTCACCTAGAGCCCTAAACTTTTTTTTTAAAGAAGTAAAAAGACTTCATTTGAAATACGGTAGTTTCCAGAATAAAAAAATGCCTTCTGATGCTGCATTATTGTTACCATTGTTAGCATTTTTTTTTCTGAGTGACTGCTGTACACTCATTATTTTTAACTTTCTGTGTACTTATGTTTCCCATAATTCCCAAAAGATGAAGGAACTGGTTTGGCTTTTATCTGTCAGCAGCTTCTGTCAGTACTTTTATGTAAATCTTCCAGATCTAAACAACTTGACTTCTGAAGCACAGTAATACGCATTATCTTTTTCTAGCAGTAATGAAGAGCTTATTCCTTTCTTCTAGATTGCTTGCCTGTAGATAGTGATTTGTTGTGTCCCCCCCACCTTAGTTTCTCTGCAGCAAAAAGTTAGCAACATAAAGTATTCTTTCAGAGCAAGACCACATACTGTCCTGAAGTTTTATGGACTCTGATTACTGAATAAAAAGAGAATGTTTTAAAAGATGCTTCTCAGGCAGAGTCACTATCACAAACTAGTGATAGCCTTGCATAAGAAAAAAATTCATGGTAGTAAAAACAAAAAATACAAAAGAAACAGCAGTAAGCAACAATGATCCATTACAAGTGGGACAGATCATTCTGGAGAGAGTTTCAGCTTCCCCAGTGTCTCACATTGAATGTACATCCAGCAGTCCTGTTTTTGTTACAAAGAGGAGATGCTCAGGAGCACCACTAACCATCGTCATGGTTGTGAGGGAAGGGAACTGAGTTAGTAATATTGGTAGGTTAGTGCCCAGCCATTCAGAAGAAAATATGTCAGTGCTTTTTAAGTGAAAAGGGTCAAATGTCTGAAAACACCAGCGTGGGAACTTGGCATTATCTGTAAACCTTTTCCCAGTGGAGGTTGTTGAAGTCATCTGACCGTTAAGCTCTCCAGAGCCTTGCCCAGAAAATGTAGAAGATGGTATTGGCTGGTGAGAACCAAAATTTTCAAGTGCTTCTTGAGATGGACCTCAGCATTCATTCCCTTAAAAGATAGACAGCTGTCTATCTCATGTGAGTGACAAAGGTTTCCAGGAACAAGCAGAGTATATATTTCCTTCCCCACTTGCTATGAAGAGCTAGAGAACAAGTTGTGGAACAAAGTACTCTTGCATGGGAAGCTGAGTTGGACATGAAATAAAAGAGGACTCAGATTTGAGGAGGGAAGTAAACAGGAGAATATGAGCCTACTGGAAGACCATGTGTCCTTTCACAATCTGGATAATGCTCAAGGTAGTAAATACCTCAGCTATTCAACTGAATTTTATCCCTTGCACATTAGACAAGCACTCTGCTGAAAGAAGCAGAGTAATTTCATGGGAAAAATGCTGTATCATGACGTGGAAAGAAGAGGAACTGAAATGGCACGTGCAACCTTAGTTCATACCTGTCTTAAGTTCTGAGTGCTTGACATTTTGATCTTGATGCTCTTTTAATGCAGTTTTGTTTGTGTCTGTGCAGTATAGCAGGCAGCAGACAGAGGGAGCTTACCTGTAGAGTGACTTAGTAAAATACTGTGTAAATTTATTAACTTACATATAATCTGTTTAAAATAAAGTATACTTTTATTAGAATTTCACCATTTATTTAAAAATAGCCTGAAGTGCAGAAGTTATTATAATATCTTTAATATCTTTGGGAAAGATGAGGTAGAGTTTGTGGGAAGGTTAGCAGAGCAACTGGTATGAATTCAAAGGGATTGCTTAGCTAATCATAAGAGCAGTAAGGGAGGCTTTGTTTATACAGAACTATCACAAGTTTGTTCCAATTCTGATAAGGGCTTCTAGGTACTGCTGCTGCAATCTGTATGTTTAATGACAGTAAAAACCCTGCAAGTTGCACAGGGAACCTGTTAAGTAGGTCACAAGATGCAGCTGTTGGTGGAACACGCTATTTGTCCTCACACATACCCTATCCACAATACACTTGCATATTCAGTGCAATATCTTTTCCTCCGTGGCATCATGTATGACTTCATACAAAACCACTGCCAGAAGCTGGAATGCTAAGTTTTTCATTGTTGGTTAGTATATATGAGGACAATTTTTGCACTTCACTGGGTCCAGCTTCTTGGTCATCCCTGTACCTTCCCCTCTTTACTATCACCTTTGTGATCTTACCTTTGCTTGTGAGGATGCAGTAACTGGGTACCCACACCACATTTTAACTCTAATCTGTTAGTATCTCTCTAACTGTAAACTACTGGCAGGGAACCTGCAGATATCAACAGGACATGAAGAGTAGGTGTTGGTTTTTTAAAATGTTCTCTTTCTCTGTCTTCAGAATCACGCTCTGAGGACTGCTCGCTTGCTCAGTTTAAAGAGATTAACCAGCTCTTCCACTGAAACAGGTGATAGTTAGGAGCTGCGAGAACCCTGCTACCTGCTGTGCTCCTGCGAGTCGCTCAGGGTGATCTGTGAGAAAGAAGGGTAAGATGGAAATATGCCTCAGCTTGCGAGCCCTGAGAACAGTGTGGGAAGTCTCTAGCCATGCCCTGTGCTCCATACAACCGGAACGGGGCGAGATGCACCTCTCCTGGACTGGCAGTAAGGAAGCCCCAGTTCTGTCCCACTTGGGGTGCGGCTGCAGTAACGTTTGTCCTGGGTTTCTCGGCTTATTGGGTGCCCTCCTGTACTTAGAAGCAAAAAGGCATCTTCTTTTACTGCATTCTTGCTTATTTCTTATTTTACTATTTCTGCTTGTCTGGCAACACTTTGAAAGACAGTTGAATAAACAAGTACTTTTCCCATCTTTACTTTGTGGGGAGTTTCCTTTTGCAAAGCAGTTCAAGCATTACGTATTGCATTACAATGCAGCATACTGCATGCCAGAATGTATTTAATATCTTTTTTTCATAAACTGTGCAGCTTTTCCCCTGAACAGGGCTACCTGTTGCTCTAATATTGCTAATAGTGATCAGAAATAGTTGCAGCCATTTCAAATCCTAAATTCAGTTATAGTTTAAAAAGGAGTACTGCAAAAACTCACCCGTAGAGGGAAGCAGAATACTGTCTTTACAACAGTCCTAACTATGAGCTACTTTTTAAAAATTATCTGTGCTTCAGTTGAAGCCAACAAAGAACATCTGTTGTCTTATTTATAGCTCTTATTTCTAAGAAGTATATTCTGCAGCAGATGAGAAAAGTGCCTGACAGCTCGTAATTCATAAAGTTACTGAGGTTTAATCTGATAGAATATTATGTACAGAATTCCTGCCCAGTACAGACAGTATCACTTCCCTTCCAACAGATGATAGAAATAGGGCTTTATGAAACATTGAATTAATAGGTGTGAAACATCATTAGCAGTCAGAAGTATTAAACTGTTATGAAGGAATATAGTATTCTACACTGCTATTGCTTCGTGGTTTTATATATTCTGGATATTTGTGCAGCTGAACTTTCCTCAAGTCAGACACAGCCTTTTTTCTTTTTCCTTCCTCACTTCCTCCCTTCTTTCCTTCTTTCATGAATATTCATTTCGTTTTGTCTTAGATGCATTTCTTAATGATTAATGCAGCAGCTCTGTGACAAGTATTCATTTTCTTGTGTCAGAAAAGGGTAAGGAGACCCCAGATCTCTTTCTGGAGGATTGGTAAATTATAAAGTATGACTTTCTATGTCAAATAAGAGTTTTATTCTGTGTAGTTCTGCCATCTACTGTTTGTAGATTAGTCTGCATGTGCCTTGGGTTGTTTCCCCTACATTCCAATAGTTGCCCCTTATTCTCCTTAGCCCTGAGAGTGCAGTTGGTGTGACATTATAAAAGGGGATGAAGAGAGTAATTCATTCTCCCAGCTCCCCAACCTTACTGCATAATCACCATGCACATGATAAATCTAATCATTGCTTGCATATATGTGCTGATAACCCTGGACAGCATCTAAGCAAAGTATTTGACTTGTCTCAGTTACAGCATTGATTTATGCAGGTGTCTATGTCTTTTTCCAGACGTTATGTGTAGCCGGGGTAAAATGAAGTAACATTCAGGTTTTATTCCAACCCTTGTAGATTCAATGAGTTGGACAATAAATGGCACAATCACGATATACATATATTTGTCTCCCTGGAGAAATGACTGCATGGCCTTATTCTGCTAAGTACAACATATATTATAACAAATAACACACGTTTTTGTACAAGAATCGATTTGAAATGCCCTTTTCCAAGCCTATAAGTAGCGGTGTCAGTACTTATCTCACGCACAGGATTCTGCAAATGCTGGCTTTGTGTTTTGATCGGTGTATTGGGATCAATTGAATTTCAGGAGGTCATGTTGGTAAGAATTCCTGTAGTTATCTTTTAGAATAAACCCCTTCAAAAAATTCTTGTCCCTCTATATTACTGAGGTAGGACCACAGAAGAAATATGAATGCTTTAAAAAGTGATTTGAAGTCCAGAAGTGTATTAACAGAGTGTTGTTTATCCATAAGAGTTAATTGTTGCCATTGAGATGCCCTAGAGAAGGTGTTCTGCTTTATTTCATGTGTTTCTACATGGCAGATGAAGGAAAAAGAGGACTGACTGCTGATGTGATAAACTGTTTTTCCTGTACAGATTTGTATTTTTGCAGTGGCTAAAATCTTCAGCATACTATTACAGAGAACATCTGAATTAAGTTGTCACTGTATCTTCCAGCACATAGCCAATACCTGTTGAACAATGGAAGAAGTAAACTGGGCTGGCTGCATATTACAGAATAGTTTTCTGACAGGGTTTTAGAATCAGCAGTATTTCCATCAAGCTTCCCAGTTGTACTCCAGTCATGTAAGGTCACCAGCAGACATTCCTTTTCATAGCTTTGGGATCATTCATATGGCAATAAATCTTGACTCACAGACATTTTTCTGCCTACATAAAAATGGGCTTTTTGTGAGCCTGAAGGCTGATAGTGTTAGTGGGCCAGACCTTTTCTAGTGCTTGGGTAGTCTTCATCTCTCTTCGTCTCTCTTGGATCTAGTCTCCTCTAGCAGCCATGGCTTCTGTGGTATTCTGAGTCCGCAGAGTCTGCTTGATTGATGACATCTGATAAAAATAAAAGACAAGTAATAGTAGACAGACTTACTAAGCCACTTGTAATGATGTGTCAAATTCACTGAAGCTTAAAACTCTCATATTTTCCCATGAATACCGTTATTTTTTAAAGTATTTCTAATTAAATAAGTACTGGAGAAAGTGGTTAAGCACTCTTGCCTTTTTCAATGATGCTTTCAGGCCCTAGACGAATTTACTTGTAGTCAAACCTGAATCATCCTAGGTCAAAAGGGGCATAAGGGGAGGTCTTTTTCTCTTCCAACAGTTGCAGCTGAATTTACTGTCTATTGCAGTGCTTGATTTATCTATGACACACAATGACATAAACTTCTTTGTCTTCACTCTCACTTTCTTGTCTTTCATCCTTGTCCAGTTAAAACCTTTTGCTAATAACAGGTGGGCAGTTCTAAATACTGTATTTGTTTGCTCTCTTCGTAAATGTCATTAAGCTCTCTAAAATTACAAGTGCCAGCACACGGTTACTGTCCTCAAATCTCAGAGTGAATTCCTCTTTTGTATTTGTTAATGCTAGACTTGTCTTTTTTTGTCTTGGTTGAACCCAAAGCTCAGATCCCTATGAAAACTTTCTCCATAGGGTTTAGGGTGTTGTTGTTGTTGTTTTCTCATTGTTCTACCAAAAGTTTCTGCAAAAATTGCTGCTTCCTGTGACTGTAACAAAACATGCAATGAACCATGAAATGCCGCCACGCTAAAACTTACGGGTTTTGTGTCAGTAAGGTTCATTTCATTCCCTGATGGGCTGTGAGGTTCACGTGGCCTTTCTTCGTGTGCTGAAGAAAGCAGGCGGTGAGGGGACAATGAAGCCTGAGGCTCTTTGTCTGGAGCAGCCACCACCAGAGGTCTCTGAGAAGCATTGGGCCACCTGACCACCTTTGCCGAGGTACCTCCTGGTGCTTTCCAGTGTTACAGGACCTGCAGTCTGGTTTCCACAGACAGGGCTTTTGATGAAAGCTTGGTGCAGTCTCTGTAAGCGTGGCTGCCTCTCTGTTCTGGGGGTTGCAAGCAGGAAGTACCTATGAGTACACTGGGCTGCCTTAATTCGTACCACTGCCTGAAAGGCCATGCAGGAATGCCAGACAGCCAGCCATATGGATCCTTATTTAAATTCAGATCCTCTTTCAGGGAAAATGGCTGATAATAGTGGAATATTTTTTTAATTCAATTTCCAATACATAGTACAGTATATAACTGCTTATTTCCTGAAATAACAGCTTTCAATCAAAAAAACAAGCTCCTACCTTTCACAAAATTTTCAATAGCAAGTATGAGTATTGACTCAATGGAAAATCCTCCATTGCCCACACCTTGTCGTGCATCATGCCATTGATGGTGCCACAAGAAAAAAGTATTTTAGACTTTTGATGAGACATTGTTTCCTTACAGTTAGCTAGTTGATGCTGTTGTAGGTATTATCACAACTTGCTTGACAGTGACCATTACTTCTGCATTTCTTCTTTTGCGTTAATTAATATGGTTATTTTTATTACCATTCATTTCAATGCTGGTCAATGCATTCAAGTTTGGACACATTGTATGACTTCTCAACACAGATATGTGAAAATCTTATGAATACATCCTTCACTATGCTGGTGGATATAGGTGCACACATAAAGAGTATATTTGCACACACATAAGCCAATTATGATCGTCTTAAGACCTGCACTGTCAAATATTAGACTTATATATACAGCTGTGTTGTCATTGAATGCAATATGTTTAAACAACTTTAAATGTCATTTCTGAAAAAAAAACGTGTGGAGTAATCTTGACTCAGAACTAAATTCAAGAAATGTTAGTATATAGTTCCTGTAAAGTGTCTAGAAATTGAACTCCATTCCATGGTTTGTATTGTTATATTTTAAGTTATATTCTTTTTTTCTTTTTTCTTTTTTTTTTAATGTATTCATTTTCTTTCTTCATCCAACTGTAATGAAAGATTTGGCTCAGAAACTTCTGAAGTCAAATTCCAGCTTTAAATTTCCACTTGCCATTGCCAGGTACTAACTCTAAAATATCTCTTTTTACTGAGAACCCTTCCAAAAGGTGCAGCTGTGGGCTGGTTTCATCTTGCACTTTGTAGCTGTGTTGGCAACCCTTGAACGTAAGGTATGCTGTCATCTCCCACACGCTGTGGTTGCCTTAGTGCTATTCAGGCCTGTCTGTATCAGGGAGAGTGAAGAGTTCACAGATTGGAGAGAACCCTGGCTTGTGGTTCGTCTCATTGGTTCTCACTGTGGCAAGGTAAAAATAGAGCTAGTGGAAAATCCAGCTTTTATCATGTGTCATCAGAAGCTTCCTTACTATCCAGAGACCGCTACCAGAAGGAAGACATGAAAACTGTATGACAGCTTTTCAGAACCTTAATACTTTGGAGACAGTGGGATTTCAAAAAAAAAAAAAAAAATTACAGGGTTTGGGGGAAAAATGATCGCTTTAAGTGAAAAGCTGATACTGGATTGTAGTAAAGGGATCTACAAAGTTGCTCAGATTCTTAAGAGTGGATTTGGTTCATCAAACCTCTGTGCTGTGCTACAGCATGCTTCGAAGCAAAAGATTCTTTTGAAATCAGGTACTGAAGGTAGGTTGCATGTTGAATTTTATTCTCTTCTCTTTTACTAAAAGTGACCTATCTGAAAAGTTTTCCTTTGCCTCTGTAAATCTCTTAATATGCATGCTGTATTTTCTTCCAGAACATCTAATCTAGAATTAGGACTTCTTTAAGGGTATCTTGTATTCTGGCTACAGGATTCAAATTGTTTTTCCAAAACTAGCTGTAGATTTCTTCAGTTTAGCCTCTGCCATTTCCTGTCATCATTTTGAAAATGAAGGACACTTCTCAAATTTGGTTGTCTTTTGTACAGATGTTACAAACTGGTGTTCTACAAGCGCTGCTAAGTCTTTTTTTTCTAACAGATGTGTGTTTTGTGAGATCTTCCAACTCAAAATGAAAATCCTTTCTTATTTTGTGCAAAAGTTGGGGATTTTAAAGTACAAGACAGTGTGATGCTGTGATTTAATTATGTGGGAAATGGCAGCAATGAGTAGGAAATCCTAGAATAGGTGGGGGTGGGGGGTTAAGTAATGTTAAAAGTTAACGGCATCTCCTACATGCTTATAAAGTGAAGGTTTTTTTCAATGTAGTTGAACACTGTAACTGTATTGTTTAGATGTATTGTTCTGTCATTACTGTACTGAGGGTAACTAGTTTTTTTTTTTACTGATACAATGTGTGTATGTGTTTGTGTATGTCATATTGCTATAGAGCTTGTACTCACCACTGTGTGCTTAACGTTAACAGAGAGGTGAATATCCTGGATTTTTAGTCGAATTCATAAGTATTTGTAAATATTTTATGGCTTATGTATTTATGGAGTAGATTTTCATTATTTTGAATGCTCTCTTCAGATCTAAAAGTTCACCAATGTCTCTAATAGATAGAAATTTCCATTTCCAAATTTGGGAAAATGGCATGGGATATAGGGAGGAAGAGAAGAAATCAGAAATCCTGATTTCTATTTTAATGTTTTATTACTATTTTAATATTTTTGCAGTTACATATTTTAGGTTAGGAGTGTAGGAAATCTTTCATTTTAACCAGTGTGGTGTTTGCTCTATATGCATGTGTTCTGTAGACTTATTGTAGATTGTACATAAATATAAAGGTAAGTGCTTCCAAAAGCATTTCAATTATCATCACGTAAGAGTATTATTGATCTAAGGCTACTATACAAAGAAGAGATTCAGCAACAGATTAGGATAGAAACCTAATTTATAAGTGAAGACCCTGCTTAAAGTGTAGATGAAGAGCATGGAGATGCAGAGGCACTCTGTATTTAGGTAATCTGGTTAAGGTCTACATCTACCCCATTCTCTATATCCCATGGGGACAAGCTGTATTCTGTAATGTCTTTCTTCACTCTGCAGTGAATTCTTTCAATGAACTGAAATCTTCCTCTGACATTAGATTCTCCTTTTTGGTTCGCTTGGATTTTACTTCTATGATTAAGCTTTGTTTATCGATCATAACTCATCCCTCATATACAAAAATGTAAACCTAACGGGAAATGAAATTATCTTTCTAAATACATCTTGTTTATAGACATTTGCAGTGTATCCGTTGCCATCATTTCAAGGCATATTTTGGTTAATGTGAGAAATCATCCTCCTGTTTGCAGCCTGAAACAAAGGATAGCAGCTGAGTACGCTGGGTAGACTGCCGTGCTGTCACCTGAAAGGTTTCAAGTGTCTGTCAGACTGACTTCCATCTCATGTCTCGTTCTCCTTATTCGTCTCTCCTTTCTTTGCTCAATTTCAGTTTAGACTGAAACACTGTCTCCAGCTGGAATTATGAGATGTGCATCTTTGTTCAGAGATTATGCAATTTCTTTGATGTTACTTAAGAGGGAGTAAGGTACTTACTGTAACTGGCAACCTAAGGGAGCAGAAAGTTATTTTTGTAAGTAAAAATATGTAAACTCTGTTCTTAAAACCTACTCTTGCTTTGCTACCATGTAAGGGATGCATTTTATGCCCTTAGCTTTCTGTGACACTATTAGTATGTCATACTTTGAGTACTTTTCATAGAATACCCATTGATAAGATTCTGATCTGATCCTTCGTTTATTCTTTCAGTAGATTTGCCCTTACCACAAGATGGATTCGTAGTTTCTGTTTGAAAAGAATTATTTGATCTGAGTACTACAAATCAAATGGTCTGTGCTTCAGCATGCCTCAGCAGAGACTGCTTGGACTGTGGAGTCTTGCATTTGATCCCAGCTTGTGTTTTGTGAAGCAGATACGAAGTTAAGCTATAGGAGGTGTTCCAGAAGGCACCTGAAAATGTTTGAAGATGTGAAGAGATGAGTAAATCTGTTCCTTCCCTGTGTAGTTTGTTCTACATTAATAAGTACACTTGGAGATCTGCTGGTCAGCTACACCTAAAGAACTTGTGCTTTGTTTGTGTAGAGGTTTTAATCACAGGGTTATATGCTAAGTCCACTATCTGACAAAGCTTTAGAGTTTGTATCAACTCATTTGCATTTTTCAGCTAACTGTGATGCCATCAAGGAAGGAAGTAATGTGGTTTTTAACAGAACCTATCCTCTAAAAGATATGCAGACAATCCTTAGTTACTGTGCTGCCTTTTATTGTTTAATCATAGGAGTCTAGTATCAAGTTTTCCTTTATTTTGCCCAAGACTGACAATTTAACTAGTGTGTAGTCATCAGAGTCATCTTACCTGTCTTTTCAGGGTACAGGTAGAGCATTGGAACTCCTTCAATCCCCAGAAATTGCTCTGATTTTCCTGGAGTATTTAAAAAGTAACATCAGCAGACCAGAAATCTTCTTAGGCAACTCTTTTGGGACTCCTGAATGCTCATTTTCTGGGCCTCCTAAGTTAAACTGTTACAACTAACAGATGTTTTTCTAATGTCCTTCTCAGTTATGAATGGATTGGAAAGTTTTTCATCATTATCATACCATCATTCTGCTTCTTTCTTTTGCAAGGTACATGTCTCAGTGTACTAGTATGCTCTATTTCTACTACTGGTTTGTGAATAATTTATTCTTTCATTTTTCTCTTCAGTTTTCTTCACTTCCAAGCTTCTGTAACTTACTTCCTGTCTTTCCTGCTTTTAAATTGTTTGCATTTTTANCAGTTGTGGTATATTTAATTTTTTGCTTATCTAAAAGATTTCATTTAAAACTCTGTATTCTTATATTGCTATCATCTCTTTTTTTCCCCTCCTACTTAGTTATCATAATAATTCTGTTCCATTCCAGTCTTCTAGAAATACAATGTATGCATGTGCATACATGCATATGTTTAAGAACTGTTCTCTGTTTGTCCGTGATGAGTTTAACTGGGCAGAGATCACCATTGTTTAGGCAACTGGCAACTTTTACTTCAATGATTAAGCTTTGTTTATCAATCATAACCCATTAAAGTATGCCAGATATTTCTGGGAGCTGTTTAATAATATCTTTATGTAAACATTTTTACTTTCCATGAATTCAACAGGACTGCTTTAAAACTTTGAAATTATTCTTTTGGCAAAAATAATGCATTTAGAGATATATCATCCCTCACATCACAGTCACAACATTCATTTGTACAGTATGTTCTCTCAATGAAGAAACTGCGTTGCATGAAAACTGACTTTGTACAGAATTAGTATGCAGATTTATTTGGATATGCAAAATGTTCCTTTCTAATTAAACTACTATTTACTCGTAACCAGTCATTGTAGAAAAGAAAATTCTTGCTTCAAGAAAACTCTGTTAATTATGTTCAGCTTGAAAAATGAAAAAATATATATATCATTGAGCTTTTGTACAAATATGAACTACTTGTTTCTACTGCTATTTCAGGCTTTTGTAAGTGTGTTTTTTGTAGTAGATAGCAGCTCCCACATGGTGATGCATTTAGCTCCCTCATCTGGTGCACACTGAATGTAAATGTCTCAGTAACAAAACTTTTTTCTTTTCTTTCTTGCATTGTATTTCTATCCTTCTATAGGTTGCAAACTTTTATTATATTTTCTTTTCCTTTGTAATTTGAAGGGTGATTCTAGGACTAATTGAAATCTCTAAAAGAAAGTGCTGTAAAAATACAGTCATCATTTTTTACAGCTTTCTGGTAAGTTGTGGAATGTTCTCATTTAGGCCTGACAAGTGGGACGTTTGCATAGTCTTTTACAGCTGATAAGGTGAATGTGTTCAGTACTTAAAAATTAACTGGTTTCGTTATGTGTCATCATTTTCATAAATAGAAATTGAATTCAGCTGTAGCTTGGCTTCTTTTTCTTTTTTTTT
>VXAL01008014.1:206720-222237 GCA_013399475.1 Chauna torquata
TGTAATTAGGTTTGAGGAGAGAAAATCAGGACTTTACACTTCAGTTACAGAGTCTCTCTCTCTGTTCTGTTTAAGACATGATCAGAGTCTTCCAGGACAGAGCCAGTGTAGTGGGTGTCCAGACATATGGATACAGAAAGATCTGATCTCCTTTATCTACTCTCTTGATTTAGCAGCGTGCAAGTCAGCTTTGTTTTCCAAGCTGTGGATGGCATTAATGTGCTGTTCTGCTTATGGTTAAAATGGTCTGCATATTAATTTGGATAACTGCCTGTTAGCTTCAACACAGTGCTATCTAGCTCCAAAATCAAAACTGACTTGAATCTGGCCGGCTCAGCAGACAGAAGAGTTAAGGTCTGTTTGTGGTGTTACACCCAAAGAGTTGCAGAGTACCACAAGTTTATTCTTACTCATGTATTCATTATAATAATTTGCAATATACTTCAGAGAATGGGTCAACACTGAGAGAACCAGGACTTAACTTGATTTATGAAATAAACATCCTGTGAGCAACAGAACTATTGAAAACTATTTCTTACGAATTTGTGGTTGGATTCTGTGATGCTTCATTGCTTTTGCAGAATTCGTAGCCACACTGAAAGTTTTTCATCACCATTTTCTGAAGTGGATTCTTTGGTGTCTAACAAGGATTGAGCAAGCTTTCCTCTGGGGAAAACAGGAAGGGGAAGGAGGAGCACTAAGTGTCTCACTACCCTCTCTTGGCTCCCTTTTTTCACAGTATGTGTAGACACACTGTATAACTGAGTCCTGTGCCTCCTTGTTGAATTTGGTTTAAGCTGGCTAAATAGGTTTGAGAGTTATTTTACAGTGGACATGGCTACTCTAGAAAGTCAGTCAGCATTGGTATCTCTAAATTCTTGTACCAAACATGCATCTTTCTGTAAACATTTGGGTCTCTACTGCACCAGTTTCATGTTTTAAGAGGAAAGCTAATCTTGCTCGCACTATGTAAGCATTTCTGTATTTTCCTAGTTTTATATTTCTTGCTGATATTCCTTGCTCCAGTGCTAAGAGGTAGTGGCACTCTCAGACCTTAGCTTAAGTCAAAACTACGCTGGAGGGATACCAGGTTTTACAGGATAAATCCCAACTGCTACATAAAACACCAAGCACCCAGTTCTGCACATGTATATTTCTTTCCACTTATTCACATAAATATTTACAGACATGCGGCCCCAAGTTGTTAATCAAGCTTCCGGTCATAATAGAAGTAGCTGCCAGAAGAGAACCTGCATTTGAGCAAAGACTTGATTAATACTTACTTCTTACACAAAATATTTACAGGTATAACAGAGACCTGTTAAAAATATTCTGATGTTCCACAACATTGCCGACATACAGCCAGTCAGTACCATCATTATGAGTTCAGCCCTGCACTGTATATGACAGAAGGCCACACACTGATGTGGAAGTCATTTGGTTCGTCAGATGTCAAAGGCCGGGGCATAGTGTTGAGCACTGTATATTCTTCATCTCACAGATGCGTATTGGTGTCTTAGATTATTTCTTTAGAGTTGTTCCCCATAAGCCAGATATTAATTAGCAGTTTTGGCTTAAGAGTTAATATCATAAGCCTGTATATTTCATCCAGTTTCTAATGTCTAAAAAGTATGTTGCTCTTTCCCTTTAGATGCCTCTTCATTGGATTTAGAGACTTTTGATGTACACACTTTATCAGATGCTCTAAAGAGGTATCTCCTGGACCTGCCAAATCCCATCATTCCAGCAGCTGTTTACAGTGACATGATTTCTGTTGCTCAAGGTAGGAATACCAAATTATTTCAAATGTCAAACAAAAAGCTTTTGTTAGGATTCTGAGTACCCAGTGATCCAGCTATCACCCACAGAATGCGGAAGATTATGCACAACCTGGCAGCATCTCAGAAAAAAATAGATACCTTCACTGCTTTTGGTGGAAGCTGTTTCAATTCAGATCTAGACATGCATTATTTACTTATCTGTTTAGGTAAGCATAATGGAAAATGTAAGGGATAACACAGTTCTCTGCATTTTAGTAGGTGAATGACTAGAAAAACTGGGGGGAAAAATCAAGGACTTAGCTGTGTGCAGAAAGCTAATTTTTAACTTTTTATCAGTGCTGACAAGGTAAATGTATTAGAGGTCATGGTGTTCTGCAGTATGTTGGGAGTTACACATTATGAAGTGACAAATACGTGCACATAAGATTCATCATCCATAGTGGTCATTTCTAACAAGTACAGCTTACAGGCTTTCAGCTCGTGGGCCTAGTATTCTGTTGTATGTCTCAGGACAGGATATTGTTACTGGTAACCTTCAAAGTCAGAACAGCACCTGTGAGACTTATCTAGTGCATCTCAGAATTACCCAATCATGTGTGACGCTAAACACAAGACAGACTTCTACCAGTACACTCTGAGCATATTGTGGTTTTTACCAAAATGCATATCTGTTTCCATTTGACTTTTAAATACTTGTTCTTTACTTTTCCCTGAGCATTTCACTTTTTTCAAAAGAAGAAACAAGTCTTGCAGCACTAACAAAGGACAAAACTTTTATTTTTCTGTAAAATTGATGCTTCTGAAGGAGTCATATATAGTTACATTTTACTTGTTTAATGTTCCTGTGCTGATATCAAGAGCCCTTTATCTGTTTGCTTCCAGAAGTGCAGAGCTCAGAGGAATATGCTCAGTTGCTGAAGAAACTCATCAGATCTCCAAATATACCTCCCCAGTATTGGCTCACACTCCAATATTTGCTCAAACATTTCCTCAGACTTTGTCAAGCCTCCAGCAAAAATCTCTTGAATGCAAGGTCTTTAGCTGAAATTTTCAGCCCTCTGCTCTTCAAATTCCAGATAGCAAGGTATGTGGGACATCTTTATTATATTCTGTACTGTAAACTTGGGTTAACTACGTACAAAAATAAGTTTAATGAATTAATTTTCTGACCCGACTTCTAATGTGGCGGGCATTATTGTAATTTTTTCCAATTCTTTTGAATAATACTAATGTAACTTCTGTATTTTTCCTCTTTCTTACTATCTAATCCATCTCTTGCAGCTCTGATAATACTGAACACCACATAAAGATCCTAGAGGTTTTAATCACAAGTGAATGGAATGAGAGACAGCCCGTACCAGGTAAAAAAATATTCATTTTAAAAGTTATATACTGTTATGTTCTTAAATATTAAAACTCAGCTTAAGGACAGTAAATGCTCATTGTTTTTCTTTTTATTCAAACAATGCGAAAGTGTATAATTACAGATTTAACTTACTTTTATTTTCCATAGTGATGTGCAACATTTGTTTTATAAGAAACTATCTTTTTCATTAAAATCAGTTTAGTATACATAGTTTCTAGAGCCTTAGGATTTTCATTCCTTTTTCATTAAAGAGTGAATAGGAACTTTTGAACTTAGAAGACCTGTAAACCAATAGAATGTATATCATACAGTTGGGAGGAGGGTGGTAAATTCTGGAGATTTTATTTAACTGTCACTTTGCTCCCAGGCAAATTTTCTTAGAACTACAATACTCCATGGAGATCATTTGAAGAAACTGAGATTGTCCCCTTTATTTACATACATTTTTTTAATCCAGATACTCAAATGATTTATTAATCAGTATCAATAAAACTGTGCAGAAAATATTAAAACCCTATTCAAGAGAATTAGGTTACAGTTATTTTGATTCTGTGAGTTAGCATCTTATTTAGTCAACAAACAGTAAAACCCACCTCTAATTTATGCAAAAATCCCTGTTTTTAAATCAAATATTTGGTAGGAGTAAGGCAGAGTTGCTTACTGTGTGCAAAGGAAATTATTAACGCAGGGAGACTTTATGTTAGCTTAAAGTAATTCCTTTTACAGCTTGTTAGCAAAGAATATCTGAGCAGAGGATAGGGCCGTAGTGAACAGAACATTGGGCGTGCTGTAGCTCTCCCACCTCTCTTTTCACTGTACAAGGTAAAGTTCATGGCAGTAGAATTTGTAGGGCTGCTTATGTTTTGAAGAGCTGGAACACAGCAGCAGAAAAACAGCAGCAAAAAAAAATGCTTCATTGCTAGTGTTTCAGGTGGGCACATCATATAATCCCCTTCATCAACTAATGATTAATTTTAAATGGTTAAAACAAACATTTTTGTTCCTACTGCTTTGATTGGAAGGTTTTTACAACCTCACCAGCTCTGTTAGTTAGGAACCTTTCCCAAACAGTTAGTGTATGTGTATTTTCAGCTAATTTCTAGTTCCTTGAGTTTCTTCAATTTTCTCAAAATAGTTAAGCAGGCATTTCCTGAACCACAGTGTATTTCTCTTCCTGATGTTTCATAACAACCAGCAGAGTCCAAACTTTTAATGACTACTTGTCTTACGTTATTAAGAATCAGCAAATAACTGCTTATTGTTACAGAATGAGTGTATCTTTGCCACGTGTTAAAAGCCTTAAAAAGCAAAACACATTGTTGAATCCTCTATATTCTACAGAGTTTGATAACAGCATTTTTTGAAATGATGTGTTTGCAAATTCTATAGGATATGTAAATTTGCATGGCTTGAGGCACTGATTGGGTGAAGCATTACAAAGATAGGGTCAATAGGGAGAGTTTCTTAAGTTGCAAAGTGAGACTTTCTTAAGTTGCACTTAAGAGATCACTTAGTTGCATATAGTGCTCAGTTGCTTCCTATGAGGAAAATATAAAAGTGAAAGGTGTTGGTGTTAGAACTACTACTGAGGACAGAGAGTGTAGTCATCCTGAGAGTATCATTAGAGCACTTGAGAAAATGTGGCTGTATCCATCAGATTTATAGATTTTGACGCTACATTAATCATTAAGAACATAACACTGCATTAATCATTAAAAACAAATAATTGTTTTTAATATTTCTTCTGAATTAATTAACATTTTGTAATGCAGATGTTTATTTTGAGGGTCCTTCTGGGATTTTTTATATGATCTGTTACAAAAATAGATCTCCTCCTATGTGTGTTTCACAGTCCATCCCGGGCAATGGAATGTTTTTTAGTAGAACATTTGCATATCTATTAATATGCTGAAAAAAAAACCCCTTAGATACAAATTTCAAAGCTTTGTGGTTAGCCAGTCTCTGCTCTTTGGCCTCTAAAGCGCTTGAATACTTTCCAAAAGTTGAGTCTTGATAGAATGCTACATAAGTCTACAGGATTGGGACACAAGCCTGCATTCAGCACCAAAATCATTCAGTGACCTGATCGTCTGAACTGCTGTGTTTTTGTAGTTCTTACAGAAGACTATAAGATGTATTTTTCAAAATGATCAGCTTCCAGATTATTGACTGCAGTGGCTTGAATTTCCATAAAAAATATTTAGAGACATTGTAATAAAGGAAGATGCCTAGGAAAGAGAATTTTTTTTCATATAAGTGTTCTGAGAATGGTGATCTGTTACGGAATTTGAAAAATTCAGAAATTAAGAGGTTTTCAACAGAAACAATCTTACTCATTGAAAATAGTGTAATGACAACTAACAATTGTAGGTAAGCTGATGCTGCCAGGTTTTTCTTTTTCACAGACTGAAGTGATAGCATCCTCCTTTCTTTTTCCTTTTTTTCTTTCTGTTATTCTCAAGCCTGGATGAAAACATTAAGTCTAAAATGAACTGTGCATGAAGTTCTAGTGGTGTCTTAAGCAGTGAATAGATACATTATATGCAAGGCTGGAGATAACTGATCTGGATAGGGAGGATACCTTTGCACAGCTGTGGGCCTTTTCCTTATCACATCACCCACTAATTATCCTTCTTGCCTCAATGCAATAGAAAGTATGCAGATTGGACCAGTGTCTTAAATTGGACGTAGCTAGAGTGATGCTATGCACACCGTAGCAAAACACAGGAGTTACTGTTAGGCCTTTTTTTTTTTTCTTCATTGCACAACAACTCTGGACTGTTCTTTTTCCCTGTCACGGTGTTCATCAGCAGGCTGTATGTTGTTGTAAATTACAATAATATTTAACCCTCTGCAAAACTTAAAGTACTGAAGTTAACATACCTGTTGTGTACCTTTGTGTGTAGTATATGAAGACATAGTAGTGTTGCTGGCATGGCATGCTGGACAGTCAGTGCCCAGATGGTGAGCCAGCCGGCCAGCAACCCTCTGGTTGACAGAGACAGGTAGGGCGATGGGAGATTAGGAGGGGGTTTTTGGGGAGAACTGGGGGCAGTCAGGATCCTGCTGTCATGGAGGGATGTTGAGGAGTGTGGAGTAGCTTTGGGTGTGTGAGATGAAGGTGTATCTTATGGCAGGAAAGTAAAGCAGAAAGGGGAAGCAGTGGGACAGCCAGGGGGACATGGGGAGCCGATGGTGGTATTGTGAGCAGATAGGCTGTTGATGAGCAGAGAAAGAGCTAGCAGTGGCTGGAAGGAGCTGCCATCTGGTACACATGAACTGGAGCCCCTAATGGCCTGCACACCAACGCACCTTGAGCTGGTTCGTCCTGACTGCCTATTTCCTTTTCTTGTTGTAAAATACTGCAGGTTTAAAGCTTGAAGAGGTAGGTTTTACTACTCGCAGTGTTACAGTTAAGAAGTGAGGGTAATGAGACCACCTCACACCTAACTGCTCACTTGCTGGGGATTGAGTGATAATCTTGGTGGTATCGCCAAAATGCAGAACAAGATATCAGCAAGCTTGGCAGCACAATAACCAGAGCAAGGGAGTATAAAGGCTGATCCTGTTCCTCTGGAAATCTGTCTCAAAGCTGCTCTGGACTTTGGTGGTCAGTCTTAGCCCATAGTCCTGTTTGTAGTGTCAGGGGGCACAACAGAGGATGTACAAATGCTGTCCCTTGTCAGGACTTTTCTGCATCATGTTACAGGCTTGGTTGGGCTGTCAGCAGCACAGAGCATGCTTTGGAGTGTGCGCAAGGCAGTCCATCTCTGGGAGAACTTCGTACTGGCTGTTGCACGTTGGCACCTCACCCAGCAGAGGGCTCCCCTTCTAAGCTTATAAAAGTTCGGCTTTGTACCTGATTTCGTGGAGAGTAAAATGCACTGTTAATTGTCAGCCCTAGCAATGCTGAATTCTTGCTTTAGATTTTGACAGTAGGGCATACTTTAAATTTCTCAATACTAAGTTGAAAGTATTTGGTTAAACTGAAATATGTGGCATTATCAGAATTGTTTACAGATTAATGTGTGTGTGCGTGTATATTTGTGTGTTAAGTACATGCAGACCTGTCGAATCTGATCAGTTCTCTTTCTGCTTCATACATCATTTTGTAGAAATAAATTTCTTTGTTGATAGAAGAACACTGTGCTTAAGAGTGCAAAAAGTAGTACGCTGCTACCTTTCTGCAAATGCAAACATATAAATACAATGGGCACCACTCAAGGTATTGAAATTTAAATTTAAATAAAAGTTAAGATGGGGCGATTGTGTGAAAATGCAGGTATGTGGATGTCAGGATCTAATTTTTTGACAAGACAGGATTCCTTCTCCAGAATGATTAGCACTCATTTTTGCACAAGGCACTAGAATCAAAAAGGCCCTGGACTTAGGAACAAGGTCTTATCTTTCATCTCTGACTGTGTACCTGTACTTTTTAAAATGATAAGCAATTAAGCGAGCCAGCTTCAGGTTGTCTTACGTTCTTTGAGAATATGTGTCTGTGTTGTGGCCTTATAAACCAAGAAGTGTTATCAAGCCCTTCTGTAATTTTTAACAGTAAATAGGAGGTGTATCAGTTACTGTCAGAAGTTGGATTTTTCTTCTTCTCCTGCTGTGTGCTGTTATGAGTTCAGAAACATGGGTTACTGTCTCCAATTGAAGGAGGCTGTACTTTTATGATTGTGCTACTTTAAGTTATATATAGAACTGACAATTGTTCAAGTAGGCAAAGGCTAAAACTAGGTAAGCAAGGGATTTTTAATAGCTGAAGCTAATGCATCAACTGTAAAACATCAGAATTGTACTGAAGATATTTGGGATTTCTTTGTGAAGTACCAGTGGCTTTTGGTAGTTATGGTGTTTTGTAGCGTAGGGGAATTTCGGTAGGTGGAATGTTTGGGGATGAAAACTTCAATACCGTTTGACTGCCGTCAGGAGCATGAGCTGATCTCAAGGAACCCTGCTACCAGAAGCTCTCACTGTTCCCAACAAGTGGGAAGAAAATACTGATCCTCTTCACTCCTTTCTCTGAATTAAATCTTGATGTCTGCTTCTCCTTTCACTTTGGATTTATTTCCTTGTAAAAGTATAGCTGGCAAAGAAGTTAACTTCTGTAGTAGGCAAAGGGGAGTAAGCTCTTACTGCTCCATTGCTTTAGCAAGTCAGATATCCACCAAACACTAAGGCAAGGAAAATATATTTGACCTAGACTGCTCCGTCTGGACAGTCACTTTTCCCACCTGCCTGCGGGAAATGAATAACCCTGACGTGCTGGCAAACAGCATGGATATGGACAAGTGTTTTATCTAATACTTTCAGTTTAGCGGAAATAGGTAAAATGCCTTACAGCTTCATTCTAAGGGTCTTCAAGCAACACCTGTATTTGTGATCCAGCGTAGGATGTGACACTGTGCTTGCAAGGAGGCTAGTTTGCTTGCACAGGGCTGATCTGAGAGGTGCAGCTCTTTTCAAGGAAGATTTTGAATGTTGTTTGTTTTTCTTCAGAAAGTTAGCCACTTCCTGTATTTAGCTGTTCTTGGTGCTTTTCTTGACTTTAGTACTGTATTCGACAGCCAGTTACAGAGACTATTTTAAGACCTCTTACAATGGTCTTCTCGTTTACTTAGGTAAAATGAGAAAGTTAGCCCTGCATTGGCCACTTGTTGGCTGATGACAACTTTTACTTTGAATCTGGCTCCCCCTCCCCCACCTGAAATCCCTGGCTCAGCAAATATTTGAACCTGCCCAAGTTAATCATGAAACTGAGATCTTTATCTCTAAGAGACGTGCAAGCTACCGAGGGTGGTGGTTTCTTTCTTTTTTTTTTTTTTTTTTTTACAGTACTAAAGTCAGGTTCGCTTTTTAATGATGAACCAGAGTAAGTGGATACCTTCTGCACAGCACAGAGCTTTTAGCAGTTAAGGAGAGAGAGAACGCTGGGATTTTCTTGTTGCATGTTGCAGCTTTTCAGAGATTTTTGTGGCACATTGGTTGGAAAGCAGAGAGTCTTCTTTTTCAGAATTATATTTTTATGTTTTACTTAGTTGTTTCAGAGAAACTTCCTAATAAAAGAAGGTTTTTTGTTTTTTGTTTTTTTGTTGTTGTTGTTGGGGGTTTTTTTGTTTGTTTGCTTTTTAAAGATTTTTATCAGAAGAAGCTAATAAATTTTTCAGGTTATTGGATTGTATTTTCAGGCTGTATTACGAGGTCGAGCGTTTGCGATGCATAATTTACAAAGTAAGTGATTTTGAATTTCTTTGTGTCTTCTTCATCACCTTATGGAGGTATTTTACTATAACTAACTACCACATAGAGATTCACGGTCTTAAAATATATGAATGAAGGGCAAGTACCTGCAGGTTACACAGGGAATGGGGAATCGCCTGTCTGCCACCTGTCTTTTCCTGCCCTCAAGCTAGGCTAGTCTGAGCTGAGCACTCGACTGGTTATACAAGCATGGGCAGTCCAGAATTCAGCCACCAGTGAAACCTGGGAGAAGGAATTTCTCCCAAAAGACTTTATTCAATGGAATAAAAGTTCTTACCGATCCCACATTAGATGTAAACGCAGCAATATAGTCTTTGTAGGAAATCTTTATAACCTAATTTAAATAATTACCTTGGCAACTCAACTGTTTAGGTAGCAGGTGGGCTAAACCTCCAAGCTCAGTGTTTGGGCTTGTGTCTCGGATGAGTTCAAGTATCCTGTTTCATTTTGGAAATGGAAGGAATCTTTGGAGCATGTCTACCTAAACCGTCAGAGGACTCTATTTCAAAATGAGTTTAAGCTTAATGTATAAAGCAAACTAGCATGTATTTTTTTGTAACTGTTGGTATTCCAGACATGTTCTTATATGTTAATGCTTGTCTAATGGGGCTGAGCTGGTGAGGGGCACAGAGGGAGGGTAGATATATGTAAAATATTTGGGAAGGGTATAAATTGCATTAATTTTTTAATGAGTGTTTGTGAGATATAGCACATTTCAGCTGCAACAGGATTCCTTATGATGTAGGCACTGATAGTTGCTACAGTTACTCTTTGTTGTGGTTATTTTTGGAATCTGGTTTTCTGCCCCCATAGATTATAGTGAGTATAAAGCATTTAGATTGCTTTACATAGCACTCTGCTCTGGAATCAATAGTCTGTTCTGTACATGTTTCTTCCAAGAGGTCTGAGAGCATTGCGGTCAGTGATGGGGGAGGGGGGGAGTTTAGAAAGAATATTTCTGAATAGTAGAAGTATACTGGTGGCATACAGTCAATTTCAGAAGAAGACACTGAGTAGGATTCTTGCTTTTAAAAGCAATTAACTTGATAAATATCTCAGTAAGAACCGGTAGAGAAACAGTGTGAAAAGGCAGACTAAATCTTGTATCCTGACAGACTGGCTTTTTATGTTTAGCAGAATCATTTTTCAAGATCTTGCTCAGTTTTGACTCTCTTCCATAGTATAGGACAGTCTGGTGAATGTAAGATTACAGTATTTGATTTTTAGATTTCAAAATGAGTTAATTTGTATTTTATTACAAAATTATACAGGGGGAGGCATCTCTGCAGTAAGTACACTTTATATTATTATAGAATATTAGGTATATCAGATCTGTGTGCCCATTGAAATATAGAAATCTGTACTGTTTAAAAGCCTAATCCATATTTCATTATGTGGATAAATACATGCCTAAGTATGTATATATGTAATGGGTATATAATAGATACAGACACACACACAAGCACACATGGAGTAATGCTCTTTTTCTCTTCTGCATCTTTAACATGTATGCAAACCTTTCAAAGCTTTTTCAATGGTAAACTTCAGGCATCTGAGTAGGAGAATGAATCTGAGAAGTGACCTACCTATCTATAAACAGAGCTGCACTGTGTGTGAGCGTGCATGTGTTGTGTGCGCGTGTGTGTAAGAGCTACGTGCTGCAGCATATCAGCCTTTTGTCATCCTGCCAGGATTGGACTGTACCATGCTGCAAAGTCAGGAAAATGAAATGGAAACAAGGGTGCACAAGGAGAGCCTGCTCAGTCTTTTTTGCTTGTAATACCAGGTTTATAGTGCAGTTCTGCTAAATGTAGGTTCTTTCTGAAACTGAAATTGTTTTAAGATTAATGTAGAACAAAATGATGAAACAGGAGTGGTCTGGTGACATTATTTTGACATGATTGGCTGAGGATTATGATGTAATAGGTTACAGTGCAGCCCCTTATAGGTTTTAAAATGAATTCCAAGACACCATTACAAAGGGAGCCTGACTCTTTTCTTGTATCTGAGCTTACTCAGTGAAACTCATACAAATGTACAATACTCTTTGGAATATGGAAGAACTGGATATAGAATATCCTAAGACAGATATAAATTGTGGCACAGACTTGATGTTTTACATAGAAATGGATCCACCAGGTAAAACTGCAGTCTTACTATGGAAGGCTTAATTCCTTTTGGTCTTTATGATAGCTGCTGAAAAATTCTTAATGGATATATGGGATTTATTTACTTTGTCATTGATACAAATAGTTTTTCCTTTTCTTCATAAATGAGAATTAAATTGTGTTTTTGTGCATGGTTATAGTAATTAGAATCATAACCTGTAGAAATATCTGCTTACTTAATTGAATTTTTACTGAGTTGACATGTTTCTGTTTTGATTTTTTTCTGTCAGATATAGTTCTAGCTCTGCTATTATATCATCAAAAATTTTCATTTCATTTATTTTTGCTGTATCTCTGTTCCACACTGTGGCTAAAAGGAGATGCTGTAATAACACATTTCCCGAAGCAGTGATTACAAATCATTGGTTTGGATTGCTTTAGGAAAAAAAAAAGATTTTAAAATCTAACAATATTAATTGAATACCTGATAGATACCACATCATTTTTTCGTATCATATAAAAATATTACACTATATTCACCGCAGCTTTAAAAACATTGTCTTTTGTAGCTGGTCATAATATACATACAGGGATGTTCATAAGGAATGTTGTACTTACTAGAGAACTAAAAGAGCTGGGTTGATTTTTGATGCTGATCCCAATGTAGTTCCCCTTGCTCGTAAGTCAGGAGTGCTGCAGTATCTTCCTGTGGCACCCACTGGTATATGTATGCAGCTTTGACATTGAGAAAAGGGGATGTGGTTTTTAATCAGTCATGGCATTTGGAAGACAATTTATTCTGTAGAATACTAAGATTAACACAAGGGATATTTGGGTCACAGATGGGTTTCTTAAAGTGTTTTTGGCAAATCATTGTACAGAATGCAGGGGATCACGGAAACCTAATTCTTAGTATAAAAACATACAGTATTGATGTGGGTTTGCGTCTTTTATTACTCAAGAAAACATTCTCACCTAGAATATTATTGTAATATTAATTACAGCAATATTACTGTAAGATCATTACACAGGAGAAAACAAAATGAAGTTTTACATGTTTTATTATTTATAGTTACCTGAAGATAGTAGAAGAAGGTAAAAGCAAACTTCAGAATTTATTTTTTCCAAATGCTTTCTTCACAGGGGAAGGAGATAAGTAAGGTGTTGTATTTGGCTTAAAATATATTATTTGCAAGACTAACATACTTTTTTGAAACAGTACATCTTTGTTGTTGAATTCTAAATATCTTGATTCCTCCAGTGTCTTTTAAGTACTGTTAGAGGTAGAAAACTCTGTTTCACAACTATTCCTTTTTTTTCTCATTCATTTAATAATGTGTAATTTCAAGGAATATATGGTCATGTTTTCAATGACTTACAATCAACTTTTTCCCCCTTTATCTGCAGCACTGCCTCCTAAGCCACCGAAACCTAATACTGTAACTAACAACGGCATGAATAACAACATGTCATTACAAGATGCTGAATGGTACTGGGGAGATATCTCAAGGTAAATCAGCTCAAGAAGTATTTCTCATGTTTGACTTCTTATTCTTGCTGTGTTATTGTCTGTGTACGTACTCTGCTTAAGTATAGAAAAATAACAGTTCTAAGATCAATTTTTAGGATATTTTCCAACACAGACATATCACAGTTGTTTTTATTCCAAACATGACTAAAAAGTTACTGGCAGTCCATTAGAATGTAATATATGAAATTATTTGGCAATTGTTCTGTTATTTTAAGACAGCTATACGAAATGCTAGTATGAAATGCTAGTGTGAAAGGACAACACCAAGAAATAAGTATTTTTTTTCTGGTCTTTCATCCAGAACCTCAACTGTAGGCACAATAGTTAACAAGCCAGGCTAACAAGTGCTATGTATTAGCAACATTTTTAACTGCACTATATATAGGTACATTAGACCAGCACTGGCTGCTCCAATTGTGCAGGCTTGTATGAACAAGCAGAAGACCTCTGCGTGAATATAATTTTGTTCCAGCAGTGAGAAGACATAGAATATACCATTTTTGTGCCCCAGTTGTTCTCTAGTAATACTAAATAAGCTATTAAATAACTGTGTTTATTTATATGGAGAACAAGAAGGCTTATAAAAAAGTTATTTTAAAACAAGAATTTAGAGCACAGTGCAAGGATAGATGAATGAGAAGTAGCTGAAATGATTAGTTACTTTTGCTTTCATTTTAGAGAAGAAGTGAATGAGAAGCTTCGAGACACTGCTGATGGTACCTTTTTGGTACGAGATGCTTCAACCAAAATGCATGGGGACTACACACTGACGCTAAGGTAAGATAGTTACACTAGGTTTGTAATACCTGAAGTAAAATGCAATACTGCATTTAAAATACAATGTTCTTTAGGAAATAGTACTAGAAGTATGCCTAACTTTTCAACAAACTTTATCTGCAGGAAAGGAGGAAATAACAAATTAATCAAAATATTTCACCGAGATGGGAAATACGGCTTTTCTGACCCGTTAACTTTCAACTCTGTGGTCGAGCTAATAAACCACTACCGGAATGAATCTCTAGCCCAGTACAATCCTAAACTGGATGTAAAATTACTGTATCCAGTGTCTAAATACCAGCAGGTAATTTGGTCTGTTTTCATTGTGTTCCACTTAATTACTGAGAAATTATTGCAGCCTGGGGAGTCATTTATTACAAAGAATTTCAGCTCTGTTAATATTTGAAATAATAAATCGGGTGTAAAAGCAGATGTTTTTATTTAAAACCAACTCCACAAATTGCATATAAATAATTAAAACTTTAAATACTGCAGATACATTATTAAGAAATAAACTTATGTTACTAAATATCCAACTCAGTACTGATGAAATAAATCATTTTTAGTATAAAGCTGCACACTTGCATTGCAAAATTGCTTTTTGTCATTAATTTTATTTTTGTTTGCATGTTGTGACATCTCTTCTATCAATATAGAGAGATGATATATTATATGCACATTTACCATGTAAATATCTGCGCGTTTTTAAGTAGTTTTGAAAATCTGTGCAGTGTATTGTTTCTTTACCAAATATATTTTCTTCTGTTCATCATCCCAGGATCAAGTGGTAAAAGAGGATAGCATCGAAGCAGTGGGAAAGAAATTACATGAATATAATACCCAGTTCCAAGAAAAAAGCAGAGAATATGACAGACTCTATGAAGACTACACAAGAACATCTCAGGTAAGATAGATTTGAAACCAAAAATGGAATGGAAGACTAATGTGGATTTAGAAGACTGTTACTGTAAATTCACACTGCCGCCTTCCTCCTTCCTTCTCCCTTCCACCACCACAGCAATTGTCCAAAAGAGGAAAACGTACCTAATGTGCTTGCTCAGTATAGTGGAATTGCTTACTCATGTTTGAGCAGTCACCACCTACAACCTAACCCTGTGCTCAAGACTGACACATGCATCCAAAGCAAGCACAGAACTACTTTGATTTTCTTACACTTGTGCATACTGGCCTCATCAGGCCAGTTAAGGTTTTCAAGACACCTCTGCAAGGAAGCATTCTATTTTAATGACTTTTGGAAAGGTCTGGTTTCACCTATGCAGCATGGAGTGATGACATGTAGATACACTGCAGGAATGAAAAGCTTCTTTTATCCTTCCTTCATCTTACCAATTATTAGCCAAGTCTTGAAGTATCAGTGTATTAGTGCTGTTTTATACCCCCAGAATCAAGACTGCTCCTTAAAATGAACAGAAAATATGCCTGAAAGTAATTGAAGAAAGGTGCAGGTGTGCAGGCGCCTTAAACTTAATCCNTTTATTTCAGAGAGCCAGCTGTACTTCTAAGGACATTAGCTGGTACAAAGGGCAAAGTGCATTGCTATAAGGCTCTAATCCTCACAAATAAAACTTTTTTCTACAAAACAGAGATTGTAGCTAGCTCTTCATCTAGCAGTTTTTCTTTCCTGGAAAGCCTCATTCTGGTAGCCATTTGCAGAGGCCTGTTTTCT
>VXAL01008014.1:229785-312614 GCA_013399475.1 Chauna torquata
ATATTATTTTTTTTTTGAAAATATTTTTTCCTTTCAATTTATATATAAACTGAAATCTGGATTTCCAGGTTTGGGGATATGCATGTGTGCATCTGTACATATGCGCGCACACTTGCTGTGTTTATGTATGAATAGATCTCAGTATAGGTGCATTTTCACCAATCGTGATCATTTTGCTGAATTCAGTAAGTGATATCATTAGTTTTGTGTAAAGACACACATACACATGCACTAGACCTTCGTGGGTGCAGCATGTTTCCAAATACAGTTAGAAGACTGAGTTTCTGTGTTGTCGTTTTGTTTTTTGTTTTGTTTTGTTTTCTAAAAACTTGTCTGTATGGTTCAGTTATCTAAAAAAATCTTGTCAAACAATCTGTAAAACCAAATCTTAAAATTTTCTATTTGGTGTCAACTGTTCTGTAGTAAAGAAATGGCTTTGTCTTGTAATTGGCAATGAAATAATAATGCTTGGGAAAACATGCNTCATTTTGTTTGGGGATTTTTAAATTTTATTTTAAATTCCTGAGTTATGCTGCTCTGCAGCAGCAATTTTGCAAGGCTTTTGTAAGGCATGAAGCATAACACAGGGAACCAACACCCACAAGCAAAATTAGGAGTTTCTAATTTCCTTGAAANCATTTTCACCAATCGTGATCATTTTGCTGAATTCAGTAAGTGATATCATTAGTTTTGTGTAAAGACACACATACACATGCACTAGACCTTCGTGGGTGCAGCATGTTTCCAAATACAGTTAGAAGACTGAGTTTCTGTGTTGTCGTTTTGTTTTTTGTTTTGTTTTGTTTTCTAAAAACTTGTCTGTATGGTTCAGTTATCTAAAAAAATCTTGTCAAACAATCTGTAAAACCAAATCTTAAAATTTTCTATTTGGTGTCAACTGTTCTGTAGTAAAGAAATGGCTTTGTCTTGTAATTGGCAATGAAATAATAATGCTTGGGAAAACATGCAGATGCTTCTAATGGGGAAAACTTCTGCTGATTTTCACACAGTGCTTTTGCTATGCATGGTATTAAGTTGGGAAAGTGAATCCTGATAGTATTTTTTTCAGGGTCACTTTAGAAATGGGCAGCACAAAGCACAATGCCTCCCATAGGACAAGGTCCCAAAATACAGCATTTTATGTAGAATCATGTTGTATTTACTGCAGTGGAAGACTAAACTGGACTGGGGGTGTTGGTAACATTACATTGCATTTGTCCTAATGAGACTGCATTAGCTGCCCAAGATGCTGCTATTTTTTTTATTATTGTTTTTAAAAATAAAGCTCTGTTCTGTTAAATGTCTTTAAAACATTAAGATTACTTTGTTTTAAAATGGTGTTTGAGGAGGTGGAGGGTAAAGTGGGTTGTAAATTGCCTTCACAAGGCAATGGTGAAAACATGCCTCCTTGAAATTTTGTTCAAGCTATAGAGTTAATGGAGCTGTGTCTTGTTTTTAAGTTGCTTTCAAAATTGTAATAAGTCTTCAAGCAGAATAAAGGTTGTTTTGAAACTGCATTTCAGTTGTTGAGGCTTCAGTAAGGACTGAGATGTCCATTTACCAGAATCCTTTGCTGATGCTTCCTGACTATATGTGGCCTGCTTTAAAAATGAGACCCAAATGTTCGTATTATTAGAGGGAACTAGGGAGAAAATTATTTCAGCTGACTCTCAGCCATCCTGTGTATTGAACTGAATGAAGTAGCTGACTAGCTCCAAAATAGTCTCGTACCAAACAGTGCCAAAACGACAGTTCTGCTAATCTTATACTCTTGCAAAAGCAGCGCATCTGTGTTTTACACTGCGAATGAAGCTCTGTTTCTTCTGAAATTAGAGTCAGTTTGATTTCCATGAAGCCAGCTTGTCAAGCTTTGTAGCTAGAGGTAATTTACCGGCTTCTTGTCTACCCCTGACTATGAAAAGCAAGGTGACAATGAAGAAGAGGGAGAAGTGAGAGGCTGATTGAGCAAGGCTGATTCCAAGCATTGTTTTCTTTCACTCAATGCTGGCATATGGTATTTGATTTTTTCAGGCATGTCCATATCTTGCCCCAGGAGAGGTTCCCCAGGGAAGCCAGCCGGTCCTTCTAGAAGCAGAAGGAGATTCCTGTTCCCAAGGTTTCCATTCTAAAATCTGCCCACATGTTGTTTGCTGTAGTTACATAATACCCCCTGACTGAGGTACTCAGGTAGCACAGGCTTGAAGTAATTACTAATAATCACAACATTGTCACTGGCCCTTACTGTTTTTTGCAAGAAATGTAGATCAAAGGCTGTTACTATATTTTTAGTCCACTTAATAGAAAGTGGGGTTAGATCTCCGATGAACATATGCATTGCAGTTTTTCTCAATTAGTAAGCTGATTCTGTTAAATAGACATGACATTTATCTTGTTCCTGCTCTCAGAGCATATGTTAAGCAAGACAACCTCTTCTGCAGCCAGAGAGATCCACATTAAAAATAAGGTTATGGCCATGAATCACACATCTCCCATCATCAGCTACTGAGAGAAATTATGATTGGTTGATCATAATCTGCAGAAATCTATGGACCAGTGGCTTTCTGGCCTGTATCATACGTGGTATAGAAATCACACTCGGCAGACTGGAAAAAGTAGTTTGCAAAATGTCATTCTATTTTTGTTTTCTGCAGACAAACACACTCTCACTTTTTCTCTCTGCTTTCTACCTGGCTTAATGGTCATTTTTCATAAGGAATGTGAAAAACTGCTTAAATCTGTCTGTGCAGCTGCAAGTGGGTGTGATTTCTTTAAAGGCTTGGGAATACTTTTCATCCTCTTTTTCTCCCCAAGCCACTTGACTCACATGAAGTCCTGTGCATGAGTAACTTCCCACAGATCCCTTTGAGCTAAAATGGGAAGAGGAAATTTTAGACTTCTTGCTGTTGGCTCCTACAGCCTCCCCTGAAGGGACAGGTGACACCTCCTCCCCATTCAGGAGGAACACGGGACGAACACAGGCACTCCTCGGCTGCCTGCGGGGAGACAGGCACAAGATGGCCGGGGTGAGGAGAGCCCTGCGGCGCAGCCCTGTGATGGAGGACACGATGGCGGCCCTCCCTTACACCACCACAGGGAAGAGCGTTTCTGGTTTGCGGGGGTACTCAGAGGAACCCTGACAGCCATGGCACTTAGCACAGTGGCCCAACATGTCCTGTGCAAGCCCAAACAGGGCCACCTCCGCCTCCACCTGGGAGACAAGGCAGCCACCTTCATCATCTTCCCCTCCATGTCCTGCACATCCAAAGCTGAGACTGGACCCAAGCATGGCAGCAGGCCAGACCCTCTGCGGGGGCCCTTATTTAGAGGGTGGAAAGTGAGGAAATTGTAAATGGTGAGGTTCTGACAGCACCCCTGGCTGGAAATGAGGCAGAAAATAACTTTCTCTGCTTTGCCTGCAGGGACATGGATTCAGACACACTTCCAGTCACACCTGGGTTGTACAAAATGCACTGGGCCTTTCCTTAATGTATTTGACACAAGAAGCATTAGCTGTGGGAGCTGTGCTGAGGACGTGGTTCTGGGTGTTCTCTCTTTTTTTTTTTTAATCCATTTGAGGACCTATGTCCTCAAATACAGAGACTGCCAAAAATAGAAACTCTGTAGGGACTCTTTGGGTAAACAGGTATCAATCAATCACCAGCTATCCAACCTTTGGATAATCTTTGTGGGGACCAGCACTTTGACCTCTGAACAGCAATCAGATGACTAGAAATGTCCTGATAATTCTTTGAAATAGCAGGGTTTTTATGCACAGCTGTGTCAGGCCCTATTCCCTGCCAGAACACTATTATGTGAAAACATCTTGTCACTCCATTTTTCTAGCATGAAAAAAATCACCTTTGCATACTAAGAAAGGAGTTTAGGCCACCAATTTAAACATGTGCAAATATTGATACAAGAAAAATTTAACAGCACACAAAAGGATCTAAAACCTGCTGTCCTCAGGTCCTTGAAGAAACAATACTGACAAAACCAGGCATGAATACAGTCGTCAGATGATGATTTCACTTCCATGTGTCTGGTGTTCCTAAATCCTTAGAATACCGTAGCCTGAGAAGAAACATAATGAATTCATACCTGAGAACATTTCTTCCTCTATACATGTTTATTTCCTTACGCAGTTTATTTTCTTTTTCCACAAATCTTGTGCTTGGTCTAAAACAAATGTTCTGTGAAGGTCACTAGATTAATCCTTCTTCACTCTTTTCTTCACCTGGCAACCACCCTAAGTACTTTAGTAGATTTCTCCACGGGGTGTTGGTTGGAAAAACCCCACTAAAAGCTGACATTTCGTGACCTATCCGAAGGGAAATGCATGGCTGGTTTGGGTGGCAGGGTGGTACACCACACTTGCCTGTCCAGTACCTGTAGCAGTGCTTCATACTGATGCTGGATTTTGCTGAGCCCTCAGGCCCGTCACTTTAGCAATCTAAAAGACAGGCAAAGCAACTCTTAGCAGCTTATATGTTGTGAAGCTGAATGGGGGTAAAGACCTGAGAGAGCATGATATGAAAATATTACAGGAATGTAAGTCCAGCAGCTGTGGCCAGCCATGCCACACCAGAAGGGAGAGGCGAAGGGAACAGCCTTGCACCTCTCACCATGTCCTCTGGGCAGGATGCTGACTGCACTGTGCTCAGGCTGGGGCACAGATGCCTTTCACCTTCCCTGTCAAATCCATCAGGGTAATTTTTCTGTGGGATAAAGGCTACCACTTAAAAACAGTGGCAATTTGCAAGCTCATGCAGCTTGCAGCTCTCCTGGCTCGTCTCTGTTTCAGGAAGGCAGTGGGGTTGAACATTTTGAGGTGGGATTAATCTCTAATTTTAAGCACCTAAAAGAAGGGCTTGTCATCAAAGCCATCTGGCAAAGCTCTCTTCACAGAGAGAAACAGGCAATTCCCCTGGGTGATTCACCCCACCTACCTCAGGCTCTATTCTTAGGATGTCGTGAATCATGCTCTGGAGTAGCTCCATTGACTGGAGGGGGAGCCCAGGCAAGTGGCTGACTCAAGATGTGCAACCTGAAGGCGGCTAATGTTAGATAACTCTCTCTCTTCCCTGCTGATAGGCAGTTGAATGTCAATCTTTCCAGTACCAGCTGTGGTATCGTCTGCTCTTAGGCATAATGATAAGGAACAATTAATTTGGTACAGGAAGTGCAGTTGGTTTGTAGAATTTGGGTCTTTCAAAATAATTGTGAAGGTGACAAGTTCAAAACCATGCAGGGCAGTACCCTCCCTGGAGCTGTAATGCTGGATTCCATACAGAGTAAGGTGGACAAGCAGTAATGCCAGGATACTGCTGGCTTCTCTGCCAGATAGAGAGCAAGCCCTGACACTGCCTCAGGCCTGGTTATAGAGGTCTGCCATTGGCATCCTAGGGTCTAACTGACTGTCTGTGTGAAAGCTGGAGACCTGCCTTCTGGGGAATCATTTGATCTCTTGCCAGCCATGTGATCAGCTGAAAAGGCATGGGTGAAGATGCTGTTGTTTTTTCCAAGTGAGATCAGTTTGTTAGTCACCACATTTGCATTTCCTTTCTTATCCAGAGGAAACTTATGGAACTTTACTTTCTTTCCTTCCATTTGATCCATAGCCAGGATCACAGGGTGGGATATTTTGACAAGAAAACAAAGATAGGAATGACTTCAGTCAAATTACTTCCCAGGCACACTAAGTTCTACAACAGGGCAGGAGAGCTGGGTGAGATTCCCCATTCATCTACTGCATAGAAAATTCAAGAAGGCAGCAGGCCCTATGGTAATTTTTTGGGTGCAGAACTACCCCAGTTAAACCAAACCTTTCAGCAGAAAATGGTCTGCCAAGAAAGGCCTGCCATGGAGTCTCCCTGTCCAGTGAAACGGAAGAACCTGCCTTGCAGAGCCCCAGTGGTTTCAGCAGTTTCAGTGACACGTGGGATTAAGGTCTAAGGTAGGAACAACATTTTGGAAAGAAGCTTTGGAAGACTTGAGATGAAAGAGGAGAAGCTGTTATGCAAACTGCTGTTGCTCTACTGATAACAGGCAATGTAAACAAGAAAGCCCTGGATTGTCAGACAACCCATGAGCACCAAGAGTCCTCAGGGCATGTGAATAAGACCCTCAGAATGGGTTCACAGTATTACACCTGTTATTGTAAGCACTTAAGGCTTCTGAACAATAGAACAGTCCTCCTAGGTGAGGACAGACCAAGCTGGCAGGTGCAAAACCATCCTCCTGCAGGGCTGTGAGTATTTCAGAGGTGATGAGAGAATAAACTGATTTTAAAAATGCCAGCTGGTGTACGTACAACTAAATGATGTTGCTGTTTCAAAAAGTCTTGATGTGTCTTAGTAACAACAGTGTTACTAAAACTGAAATCTTGTCCTGGTCTATTTCCCGCAGTATTCTTGGCAGGCACAGTCCAGCAAGACCTCTCCTTGGAGAAAATGCCTCTTATCTGGCTCAGCCACATGGGCTTCCAGCAGGGTGCGACCAGTGGCTGGGCTCACGTTGTCATTTGTTAGTGCAAGTCACTCGGGCGCGTGTGCACTCTCTTTGCCTGCTCTGCATGACAGCCCCTGGGTAACAGCTGATTTCAGAGGAGAGGAGGGGATTGCTATTAATGTCTTGGTAAGAACTTGTTTTCACAAGAATCTTCCTTTCGCTGTCACATACAGAAGAGCACGCCCTTGAACAGAACGCTTCAAGAAAGCACCTTTTATTGGTTATAACTGGGGAAGGTGGTTAGCTGTGGCTATTCAAAAACCTGGTTTTCCCCCTTGCTTTCAGGACATCTATACCTATGTGAATGCACATGCTCCCTCAGCATATGTATGCTGCAGACACTGTGCAGGACCTGCGGGCACACCTGGGCTCACCTGACGTTACTTAGCTGAATACAACCAGTAACATAGCTTCGGCTCTGAAGACAAGCTGTCTAACTGAGTATGTATGTATTCAGCTTCTTAGCCAGGCTATGCCAATGAATAGTTCTCATTTCAAAATACTACCTCCTCCCACATTTTTAAAATTTATTTGTCCCTTGAAAATTGCATAAAATCAGTGAAAAGCAACAATTGCCACAGGCTTCTTAAGAAGCCTGGGAAATCCATGTTAATGGTTCCGTAAAGAAGTAACCATGCACAAGTGAAACAGACTGCTGAGGGAGTTTCCCAGAAAAGATGTTATGGAGCTTGGAAAGTGAATCTACCACAACTGTATCACTGTGTGCCATCCTGCATGTATCTGGGATTTCTAGATCAGATTTTCTTTTTTCATCTCCAGCAAAACACAAAGAGGAGGGTCTTTTTGACTGTATTCAAATCGTAATATTCCAGACACTCACAGGGGAACTAGCTGAAGCAGGCCAAATCTGCCCCTACCCACACACCTGGGTTGTGTTCTGTGGCAGTGAGGCTGCAAGGAAAGGCAGTAGCTAACTTGCCCTTGTACACAATCAGGACATATACACCTGAGGAACATGCCCAGTCTCAGAAACTTAAAGAAAATACTCCCATATTTGGTAATAAATATGTAGCCCTTGGCTTACGCGTAACCAAGTCCACGAAAATGCATATTTTCTTCTTTGAGCTGCCACCTTCAAAACTTTTTAGCTCACAAGAAACATCAGCAGAAGTCAGACAGCTGGTTTCTTCTGTTTTTTTTTTTTTTTTTTTTAAACGTCATCTCTACGCTCTGCAGTCTTGAAGCTGAAGTAGCTGACTGTAGGTTCCTCACCAAAAAATAATAGGTACCTGTGGCTATCAGTCCCGGCAGATACTTTGCATCTGACATCTCTCTGCATGCTTTCACCTCTGTAGATTCTGAGGCAAACCTGGCTCTGGGGCTTTGAGAACTGGCTCCCACTGAGAGAGAGGGCGGGACCATGAAACATGCTGGGGAAAACAAAAAAAAAAAGCCTTTCTTCCAACATTTTCCTGAGCTACCTGTTTTCAGTGGGTCAAATTCCTAGGAGATCAATGAGAATGCTAGGGGAAAGAGACAAGGTGCAGAAATATGACAAGATTGTTAATGATTAGCTTTTCTATTCATACAGCCATCTCAAACCTTGGATTTATTTATCTTTTTAATTTTGTTCTCCAGATCATGCAGAGCCTAATTTTCCAGCCCAGCATCTTTATCAGTTTAAAGTTATTGGTGTGTTTGTTAGTACTGACACATTTAATAATATGGAACTACATTCCTGTGTCACATAAATGGCCCACTCTGCAATGGGATACTGTCATTCCCCATTCATTCCTAGCAAATATTCTAATCTTGGCCATTGAAAGAGTCTACAAATGTAAGGCTTAGCATGCACGTACTATTGTTGATCAAGGATAGTTCAGCAAGGACAATTCTCCTTAAAAACCCTGACTTGTCTGATATGAAACCTCCACAAGAGTTACAGTTTCAGCAGACCTTTTTCAGTGTTCAAAATGAAAAGCAGGACTCCACTTTCCATCTAATACAGGATGTTGGCCAACAGTGATCATGCTAGTAGTCACTTAGCACATATGGGTTGTAGGAGAATCTCCAGTGAGCAGTGGCTAAAGTCAGACATCAGGCATCCTAGGTGCATGCTTTCCCCACCTGACTAAAGAATTAGCTTCAATCCACTGGTGGTTTGACTCTGTATGAATAAAAATATTCATTGGGATAAAGAAAACTAATTAACATGCCCAGTCATTATGGTACTCACCAGAGACAAGGAGAGACTTGAATTCACATCCTTGCTTAAATGGTTAACCCATGTATACAGCATCAAGCTTCTTGAAAACTAAACACTTAGGCTGAGATGGGTAATTGTTTAGCTATAAAGGTGTTGTTGTTTTTCTCTAAGCAGTTTGATTTCATGTTTTTTTACTGAGTATTATATCTGAAGAAGTGACATCTAGATCATAACTACTTTTAGGTCAATAATCACCTTTCAAGGCCTAATTGGTCTGCGATGTGAGTCTGGCTTTTTCAGCTATGAGAAACCATCTCACGCATTTACAGAAATCACAAATGTTCTGCTTTGAACAGATACAACTTAAAAACAGAACAGGAAACCAAGCCCAGCCAGATCTGACTGCAACACAGAAACCAGACTGGACTGGTGTTTTCATAACTGTACTTTATCCACCCAGAACTGAAAGGTATTTTAGATCTTCATTTTTGGTTTGGCACATTTTTACAGAAAAAAACAATACTGCCTAGCCTTTTGGATCAAAAACATTAGCATCTGAACACAGCAGCAATGAAAATGCCAATGAATGTTAGAAGCTTTTATGGCTCTAAAAATGTACCATAGCTTAACTAACTTTTCACTGATTGGAAGTTGCAAAACAGAAAAGAAAGAACCTTGGCTCCTCTACTTCAAACTCTCTTGCTCCAGCCTACTCCAACTGCAGCACAAACGCATGTGGAACTAGAAATGGACTAATACACATGACGGGGCAGTGTGTGCCTAAAATTTCTTTAGTTTCACTGACTCATCTAATCCCAGCACAAGAATCTCCCCAGAATTCTCTCTGGTCCTTATGGATAGATTTGGCTACCATACAGGTTTGCCACTCAGTGATTAGCCCCACCTACTTGCTAAGCTAAAATATTTAAAAATTGTTTCTGCTTTCTTCACCAACCTTTTTAAATGTGAATGAACAGAAATCACTGTTCTGACCTCCTAGTCTGGAAGACATACACAGCCCAGTAAAGGAGAGAGCTTTCTCCTATCATTTACATGGGAGCAGAAATAAAGTACAAAAATCCTGAGTGGGTGATAGAATTACACCAAGGGTATTTAAGAAAGTTCAGTGGAAGAAGAGTCACATTAAAACTTCACTGAAATAATCCCTTTTGGAGGGCATTGAAGGAACAGCTGTTCAAACGCTGTGCAACAAGCAAAATGGTGATCACACCCATGACACAATTTATTTGACAACTTTTTCAATAATTTATCTAGCACTGATGATATTGCATTTGTGAGTGAGAAAGTGTAAATTATAAGCCTCATTTAATTTTGCTGCCACAGGCTCCCATGGAGAGCTTTTGTGCTGGTGTCATAGAAACCTTTTCCACTTGTGTGCATGACTGCACGCACCCGGTGTATCTGAGTGATACTTGCAGTGGAAAATAGAACTTGCATCTCCCAATTGTAAAGCCTGACATTTCTTACAGATGCCTGAGTTTCTTGATCTCTTTGTCCATTGCATCTGAACTATAAACTCTGATCAAACATTGTTCCCACAGTTATAACATTAGCACTGGGGTTTGTGGACTTTTTTTTTTTAACGTTCTTCTCCATGTTCACCTCCCTGTCTAAAAAATCAACTCAGGGTAGGGAGGCATAGTGCAAACTGGCAGTCTGATCAGATGCTTGGTTTACCTTGTCATCAGCAGTCACTTTCAGGGTGGGACAAACAGTTGATATGACAGCACATTCACAGGATCTGGAGAAAATATATTCTTGTGATGGTCACCTGAATCAGGAAGGTTCTTCTCTTTCTGTCTGTGTTTCATTGTGGAGACAGCTGGGAGTTGGCAGGGAGGAAGCAGCGTCTTCTTTAGTGGTAAGGGCAAAGGGAGGTGTACATTTCCTCTTGTAAAAGTGCAATATACAAAGTTTTGTTTTGTTTTGTTTTGTTTTTAATTGTAGACATGCATATAGAACAAGTCACTAAGTAAGTGTCACCACCACAGCACAGAAGTCCTGTACCTACCTGTTTTTCTCATGTTGGCAGTGGAAATTCACACCTCAGTCTGTTGCTCTATCACACAACAGTCTGTGAGAAAGCACTTATATAGTATCCAACCCAAAGAAGATCAGTTCAGAAATTGGTAAGCAACTCAGCTGTTTCAAAGGTAGTGGAAATCTTAGACTACATATGGTTGTGATCTCCCTCTTCTTGAAAAGCAGATAATAAAACTAGCAAAGGTACCAAAATAGAATTGGCAAATGTGGTTGAAGGTGTGGACTGGATTCACTGAGTGGGGAGATTAGATAGACTGGGATGCTTTAGTTTGGAAGAGAGGCTGTTAAGGAGGTGTGACAGAAATACAACTGCTTCTGAAAGAGAGAGAAGGCAAACAACATTTAGTTACTGCTTCTCAAAACACAAAGTCCACAGACATCAAACCAACTTAACAGGTGGTTGATTTAAAACCAATGAATACAAATAATACGTAGCTGAACTGTGAAATTCTTTGACCCAGGGAACTATGAATACCAATGACTGGTTAAACAAATTCATGGCAGTCAAATCCATCAGGACTACTGAGCAAAAAATGCTACAACTGCCAGTCAGTGAAATCCTTAAGCTGTGGCTAGCTGGAAACTGAACTGCAGTCAAGACAAGTGTTAGCGTACACTGTATTTATACCCATTTTCAAATAATCTGCTACTGGTCATAGTTGCAGATAGATATTAAGACACATCAACCACTGACTCAGTACATACACACCCTTCCCTGTGTTTCTATATTGTGTTTTCCTGTGCTTTTTGAGAATGAGAGCAATGATAAACCAAGGAAGATATTATTAAGAGAATTAAAAGTTTCCTTAAAAAAGAGAAACTTTTTTTCACCTGAAAAAAAGTTATTGAAATAATTCAGATCTGAATTCCAAATTTGTTAAGGATTTGGGGATTAGGCTCATTACAGCTTCAGCTGCAATGTTCAGCTCCATATTCTTATTTAGGCTCCTGCCTTCAAAAATGTGGGGTGTTGTTCTGCTTTGGCTGTTTTCCAGAATTTTGATTCTAACTCATGTCTCATGTATATTACTTTTCTATTTTTTTACGTGTCCAGGAGCTCATGACTGATCTAATAAAAGTTTTAGACAATCTGGCAGAATTCCATCTCCACAGGAGGGTGTGAGACTCACATTTAAACTCTGGGGTGAACAGTACCATAGCTACATGTACTAAAATTACACCCCTTATTTGTCAACACAAACAAATAAGGGGATATTCTTACTGTGTTCTTATGATCTTTTGCTTCAAAAGTAAACAGAAGCTTAATTTCTAGTATTTCTCAGCTTTTGCAGAGGCATTCTAAGAGGCTCAGTTTTAAACAAGATTAAACATGTTCACAGCTGAAATCTAAATGGGTTCTGCATCCCTGTTGAAATGTTCTGCTTAAATGTTTGATCCTTAATGCAGTCTACACTCTGCCTACAGCAAATGTTCCTCCCAGCTGCTGTTCTTCCCATTAACAGAAAGGGGAAGAAGAATTAAGGTACTGTTCTATCCAAACATGTCGAAGCCAAGAGTTCGGTAGCTGCCATCCAATATGCAGTGGCCTATAATAGATTGGGTAATTGCCTACACATATACTCAGAACTCACATTGCATGAAAATAACATTCGCACTGTTAGAAATAGTTCCGCGATCATTGAGTCCTTCCAACTTCCAGTCACCCAAAGGTGCTTCTTCCTCTTTTCTATTTTGGAGAATTCTCTCCAAAAAGAATGGAAAAATGAGGATTTTTTTATTATTAGCCATAATAGTTAACCAGCGTTCAGCCATAAGGGTAAGTTTCATCTTGAGATGGAAGGAGGAGTGCAAAAGCCTTAGGATCATGCCAGATTCAGCCTGTTCATCCCTGAATTACCGTAGGTAAGTCATTACATTTCCATCTGATGCATTTCAAAATCTGTATTACCTCCTGCCATTTGTCTATTTTGTCATTCTGCATTACTTGAACAAGTACTAGTAAACTGGAATCTCTTTATTTCCAAACACTGGGAAGAAAGAAAGAAAGAAAGAAAGAAAGAAAGAAAGAAAGAAAGAAAGAAAGAAAGAAAGAAAGAAAGAAAGAAAGAAAGAAAGAAAGAAAGAAAGAAAAAGAAAGAAAGAAAGAAAGAAAAAAAAGAAAGAAAGAAAGAAAGAAAGAAAGGGAAAAAAAAACCTTTAAAATCAAGACATTGATAAACCAATTTTTCTTCCAGCTTTTAGTTAAGGAGTTGTGCTGGTACTAGACTATATAGTGCTGGGTCATTTTCAAGGCAAATTTTCCAATTCCTCCTATTTGATGGTACATGAGGAAACATCTGGAATTCATCACAGCCACTAGCTGAAGCTCTGTCATAAGAGAGACTATGTAACATGTCTCTGACCAGCTCTGTTCTCTCTGATTCCTCAGTTTCATTCAGTAGCCTTGCAGCCATTTTACTTCATTTTTGGCCTTGTGAGAGAATAGGAGTTAATTGGCAGGAGGCTATGCAAAAGCTTTTTGCCTATCAGACCAGGGTATTCATGGGAACCTCACTGATGACTCTCACCTCTTCAATCCAGGTGGTTCTGGGGAGAAGAGGACACAATTCATCTAAAATATTCTTACACCAAAAATAAATTCATCCCTTCCTAGGAATACATATGGCTTCTCCTGTCCTCAGATTCTTTCTTTTTTCCTTTTTTCCTTTCTTTTCTTGCGGCCATCTGAGTACTACAACTGACCAAAATGCAGTGCATTAGGCAAGATAGAATTTATCTGAGTGCATACTAAATAACCTAGTGGAAGCTTGTCATTGCAATTGGTCACATTTCTTCTTTTTCTGTTTCAGCAAAGCCTTATCGCTTAGCTTTCTGCCAAAAGCATCTTAGAGGTGGGGAGGAAAGGCATGAGAAAATGCTCAATCTGTACCAAATGAAAAGCGAAAAATTACAAACGCACACACAAAAGAAAAAAGCTCTGAATGTTTACAAGAGCAACTTCCATAGGCTCTATAATCATCAGGCATCTACTTTTAATGTCTGGGAGAAGTGACCAAGGGCACTGCACCTCTGACAGAGCATTGTATGTTATAACCACCCAATAAGTTCAGCAAACCAATATGACTACCAGATCCCATAAATACCAACCTCTTTTGTGGGAGTTATTCACCTTCACGGAAGTAATTAAACATTCACAGGCCCAGAGCAAGCACAGACAATTAGGTGGGATATCATGGCCCCATGGCTAGATCTGTCACCAGGGATATAGGAGAACAAGTTTCAAAATCCTATTTAGGCACTCATTTAATTATTTATATACCCTAATAGACACCATTTATTTACTCTAATAGCACTAACAAGAGACCTCGCTTGAAAAAGTCCTGTTGCAAGTATCTGCTAGCATCATGGTGAGAGTACCCCACTACATTGTGAAAGATGTTTTTTATTCTTAAACTGACTCGTGAAAGATGTTTTTTATTCTTAAACTGACTCAGAGACAGAAGCTTATAGCAATTAGCCATTCTAGTGAGCAGAAGACTGATCTTCCTTCCCCCTGAGTTTTCTCCCGCCAAACAACAGGAACATTATTTATATTTCTTTTACGTTCATGAAAGAAGGAAGCTGTTGCTTGCCACTGACATAGCAAAAAAACTGCATCCCAACAGGTGGGTTACCTTGGCTTAGTGGATACCTTTCCAATGATCTCTGGGGTATAGGAGGAAGCCAAGGACTGTTGCAAATGGACTTTGAAGTCATGTGAAGCAGACTTCACTTCTGGAGCCATTCAGCAGTGTAGCATCACCTTGTCTTGTCTACTTCAAGGCAAAACAACCCCAACAGGAAATGTTGAAGACTTTAAAAGCTCAGGGTCAGGGTGGAGGGACCAAGAGCTCTGGCCTCAGAATTGAGCCTGTGGAGGAGAATTTGTTACAAATCAGCTTAGCTAAGAAACAATTTTGTAAGGATTACTGATGGAACAGCTAACAGCAGGATAATTTGATTAGAGACACAGAATTAGATCAAGGAGTGGCTTAAAATAAACTGCTTAGATATTTTAAAGCTAAGAGTAATAGGAAAGACCCAGAATGTCTTCGCTCTGGATATTTTTTGGGTTTCAAAAGAGATTTTCAAAGAAAGTGTTCAAGAAGATTCTTGGGTGTTGGAGGCTGTGTGAAGGAGGAGTTCATGTGAGCACAAGTGTAAGGAATGTAGCAGAGGTACCAGATCATGTGTGTTTGATCTGTCCTTAGGAGTACAAAAGGTGCAGCAAAGTTAACTTAAGATGATTGAAAAGCACAGTACAGTAAAGACATAGCTACAAATTTTGAGTCTCTCTCCAGTAGTTTTTGAGTGGGCTTTCATTTCACTATTGTGAATGCCACTGGAAACCTGCTGGAGAAGTCAGATACTGAAGCTGTATGTGTATCTGTCTGTATAGGTATCAGTGACAGATATGTCTGTTTGGAAACCAATTATGCCTGTGTGGTTTCCTGTTATTATTTACATTATGTGAGGAGCAAAGCAAAGTGTGAAGGTGTATTAGTGCATTGGAACCTAGACTCCATCTCTGGACCACGTATGGACAGCTAACAAGTTTTTGAGTGTATTAGCCTAAAGCCTAACAGTTTTTGAGCTGCATGAAGTGTATTGCTTGAGCAATAATGAGTGAAAAATGATGTTTTTTAGCCTACTGAGACAGGATCTCTGAGGAAGCAGGAACTGAGTTCAAAATGAAAGGATAAGCTTATGCTGAGGATTGTTTTTTCTGCCAACAGAATAATCAAGGCACACTCCTGCATGGCTGTGAATGTTGCCATAGCTGTGGTGTAAGTGTAGTACAAAAGCTGTTTAGTCTTTGCTCTCCCCAGTGGGGTTTCTAGCCCTGTACTCAGCCATATGCATAAACACCCAGTGAAGCACAACAGCCTCTGCAGTACTGCAGTGCAGGAAAGCATAGAAACCTCTTGTTTTGTAGCTGACATTTGTAGGACTAGTGTGGGTGGATGGGACTTCTACCAGGCACTCCTGGTCCTGCGAAGTCCAGCTCTCTGTTACACAAGGCCAAACTGGTGCATTATCCCATGACTGCAAATGAGCCTGCCTTGTCTGATGTGTGGTGGATTACAGACCTTTCAGTCTCTGCCCACCAGCAGATATGCACTTCCCTACCTGCACTGCTTTGGGACTTGGTTTGCAATGAGCCCAGTGGCTCTGTCTCCCTAGAGGAGAAGTGCTGAGCACCTTCTGATCCTGTTGATTTCTTGGGATTGAAGAACGTTTGTCACCATTGGGAATTACACAACATTTGGCAAGCCCTAAAAGACAAAACACTGAATGGGATATATTTCTCTCTAACATCTCTGCTAATTGCTATGCATAATGTCAGGCCAAGCACAGGTTTGCTACACAATTAGTGACTCAAAACCACAGCTAGTTTTCAGAAACCCTCCAGTGTACAGTTGTCAGCTCTCTCCTCCCTCACTGCACTCAGAATTCATCATCCACAATACAGACAATGCTTCCACTTGATATTTCATCTTGAAGGAGGAAAAACTTCACATTTCAAACTGTGTGACTAAGAAATTTTATTAGACACTACAGAGCAGTGATTCTTTGAGGTTGCTTCCCATTACGTCTAGAATAATGTGGGTAAAAAAAGAGATGAAGAAAGTTGCTTCTCTGTTAGGCAAATCTGTTCTGTAGACCTCGTTAGTCCTTGGGTGCACTGATCCTCATCATGACATCAAGTCTAAATGCTTGAAATATTTTCTGACTATGGACCATTACTCTATGACAGTAGAGACAACACTGTCATGTACTCTCAACTTTCTGTTCACCCACCGAGACTCCACCTCTACCCCATGAGAATGACAGAACACATCGACACAGAAAAGAAAGATTGAGAGATACTTCTAACAATTTTTAATGCAAGATCTGATTTATATTTTCTGGATAAGAAGAAATTTAATCCTACTGTTCATTACTGTACTTAACTGCAGACTTTCGTTTTGTGGAATATCAGACACCAGATAACTTGCCTAATCTCCTGAAAATCCAGGGACAACCATAGTTCCTCCTGTACAGTCTGGAGATTGTTAAATCTCTCAGATGTTCAGCAGAATGGTAATTAAAATAGTAATCCTTCCCTCCATCTTTAGCTTCAGAAATAGCCTCATAAGCAGTAAGAGACTTTAAGTTATCTTCTCAGTAAAACCAATACTGTACGTACAGCTCTCCCCCAAGTTACCAGCCTGCCTTCACATGCTACTTTTTCTCTCTGGTCCTCATCCAGTAAGGAAATACTCAGAGGGATTGACCAGGTGTTGGGAGTATCAACTCCCTGAGGAAGAGATTTGGGTTTTCAGTTTAGGAGCAGAAAAACCTCCAGAAGTTCTGAAGAATTTTTCAGTGCACATATTTGCATGACTATGCTTATCTTTCTGCCCACTTTCCATTTTTTCTCTTCAACACACTTTACCAATTTGCTTTACCTTGCAGCTGTAGCAGATTTGAAGGGCTTAGTGCCTACAGGCAGAAATAATGGTTGTGTACCCCAGTGCCATTTCAGAACTGTACTCTGTGTTTCAAGTCCCTTAAGATCTTGCATCTCTAGCAGCTCCTACAGAGGGTACCTGATATTCCTGAGGGGCTTGTTAACTTGTTAACCTTAAGTAGACACAGGGCTGTGCCATGCAGTCACAGTGAAGGAGTGCCTTATGGCATAGCTTCACAACGGTGCTGGGACCAGCAGATCTGCCCCATCCCAGAGCTGCTTGGACCAGCAGAATGAGTTTTAATCTTTTGGGCTGTGGAACTTTGAAATTAGGAAACCAAAGTCTGCTGAGATTAAACTAATCCAAACTCAGAAAAATCAGGTTTGATTTATTTAGGAAGACATATATACTTTTAAGGCAGGTCTTGCTATACTCATTTATCTTCATTAATCTCTAGAAGGTCACACTATTGCAACCTTTTCACTAATACCTTCTTTATGGTATAAATCAGAGAGAATGTGGAACAGGACTAAATACATTCAGTAATTAAGGTTCTGCTCTTAGACACTTATGCATATGGTTAACTAAATGCAATGAACTCTATTGAATACATTTAAGTATTTGTAAAGATCAGATGTAGGTCTGTAATATCGTGGTATAATTTATGCACTGTAGTATACACAGTCACTGATATAACAAATCTCTGTTATGTAATTTCACCAGAGTGCAACGTGACAGAATCTGGGCTGCTCCTCAAAAGAACTGAGAGAGAGTTAGAAATCTCTGGAACGGAGTTTGTTGCCAGAAGGACTGCCTATGCCACATAACATCCTGTGCATGCAGGTGATCCTACTGGTCTTTTGCTGTGCTGTCAATGTCTCAATTTGCATGTTAGGTGAAAGATGAGAGTTCATAGACCAAAACCCTAAGATTTCTAGAACCAGACAGACAGAGCTGGAAGGTCAAAGGTTAAGCAAAAGACTAAATGTTCCTGAGTACACGGACTCCACACACCAGACATCCCAGTTCTGAAATACTCTCTTCCTGTTTAGATTGCATAGAAATACAACTCAGGGCAAATTAGCAGTTCTCTCTGATAAGATAACACTCCTTTGAGAGCCGGGATACTATGTCAAGTGTTAGTTGTTCAGAGTCCAAATGTTCTTCCCAAGAGGTTCCAGGGATTTAAATCTTTCCAAACTTGTTTGGAGAAAATATAGGTATTTCATTAACCTTTGCTTGTTCTGCTGAAGATAAAACACAACTCGGAAATAAGCTGGTTTTACCCTCATTTGAGGATTAGGTCATTATCTGGCACATCCATGAGATCTGTTACTGCCCAGGTCCATGGTGTTCTTATCTTGAACTGTAGCAGATTTGAAGGGCTTAGCACTTGTAGGCAGGAATAATGGTTGTGTATCCCTGTGCCATTTCAGTATTGTACTCTTTATTTTGAGTCCCTAAAGATCTCACATCTCTAGCAGCTCCTACAGAGGGTACACTGTGCCCAGTGAGAGGACAAGAGGCAATGGGCGCAAACTGAAACACAAGAGGCTCCGTCTGAGCATCAGGAAGCACTTCTTTACTGTGCTGGTGACTGAGTACTGGAACAGGTTGCCCAGAGAGGTTGTACAGTCTCCTCCGTGGAGATATTCAACAGCCACCTGGACATGGTCCTGAGCAACCTGCTCTAGGTGTCCCTGCTTGAGCAGGGAGGCTGGACCAGGGAACCTCCAGAGGTCCCTTCCAACCTAAACCATTCTGTGATCTTGTGATTCTGTTTCATCATTGTCTGGGGACCAGTTATGGCATATTCCTACACCATAACATCACTTCACATACTGATTTCATAACCATTTTTTAAAGCCATAGAACAGACTGAAGCAAGCCTGACAGCTGAGACAAACAGAAGTGCAAAACAGGAAGAAGCCAGAATAATCTGCATTTCTCCTGCCCACCGCATGGGTAGCAGCAGTGAGACAGAGCCTAAAACATCCTCAAGAATCATGTCACTGGGGAATTTCATGAACCCCAAGAAATTACGTGGCTCCTTCTCATTTACTTTTCCTCATTAGCCCAATTCAGTATGTCTGGGAAACTTTCCTCAGAAATAACCTAATAAGAATTTTGTTGCTTGTTCTTCTAGTCTATTAAAGGAGTAGTTATACACCTCCAAAGTCTTGGCCTTAGGGTTTTTTTGGTCCCCACCCAGAGTTTTTAACTGCAATTTCTGTAGCAAAGTTTCAGATATAGGATGGGCCACATTATTCAATTCATGGCCTTCGTCACTGATTTTCCCAAACAGCTTTTACAGTAACTGGTTTTACTTGCATAGTAAAAGCTAAAATAAAAGGTTGCATTTATAGCTCATTGCATCACCAGCCACAGCAGCAGGCCCCATTAACAGCCACCTAGCTCAGGGAGAGCTGCAGTCCCGAATGCAAATCAGTTAAACGAGAAGGACTGGCATCTAATGGTAGATAAAATTATTTGACATTGTTGAGGTCACAATTGCCTGTCTGTTTTTGAAAGATATTGCTATCAAATTTAAAAGACGTAAAAGGTCAAGTGTATCATTTTAGGAAATACAAGGTTAAGGGGAGAACAAGAGAAGGTTATTTAGCTGCATGCTCCTTAGATTATGATTTTTGTAGATTATTCTTGCATTAGTTTGCAGAACAGATGAGAAATAACAATGCCTGTTTTCCCCTTATACCCGGCTTTCTCTACTGCATAGACTCTGCAGGCTATAATCAAACTTCAGGTAAAGGAACCTGGCATGCTTTTGGAAGGACCAAAATTTTATAGACCTCTACAGTGATAAGGAGCAAAGTTTAGAGAATTCTCACTAGGAATGAGTCAGCTGTGGAAATCTTTTTCCCTAGACATCTGAAACTTGGTTTGAACCATTATCAGAGAACAATGCCAATGTCATATTTTAAGTGCAGAACAGCAGCTAATCTCTTATCAGGGAATTATAGAAGTTGCAAAAACAAGGAGCCACCAAGTGAGACTGGAGTGCTTCTTACAAATAAGGAATGAGAAGGATAATCTCTTATACAGTCCACTTTTCAGTATGAAATAGGAGGCTGAAAACCTGTCTGTAGATATATTTTCTTTGAATTAGCTCAAAAATAAGCTGCTTTTCAGTGAAACACACAACATGCTTTCTGAGGCAGGGCTTTGTGCTCTTTTCTTTTAGGTATCGATTCAAAATTGTCCATGCAGTAATTTCATGTTTGCTCTATTTTGGGAAAAAATAACAGCATGAACAACAGAATGGCAGCTACACCTGTGGATAAATTAGGCCATTGCAAAAAAAGGTTTTTCGCTTTTCAGAGATGCCTTCTGACAGGGACAGACCAATTAGCTGATTCCCTTCTGTTGCAATATGACTTAAAAATTCTTCCTCTGACTTTGAATTTGCTAGTATGTTTTATAGCTATCTATCTGGCTCAGTCTCTGCTGAGATACAGATTGCTGAAGATTGAGCCTGCTAAACTGCCTCAGTTACTTCTCAGCACCTTCCATCATGGTTCACGCTGCTGAGGGAGCAGCTAGCTTCTAGCAAATTTGGGAGGCCAGACCTAATCTTCAACAGCATCTTGAAACCATTACCACTAGTGACAGAGCTCTTTTCTTTATAACGTGATGGCTGCTCTCAGGACATTGCTGATCACAGTGGCTATACTGGTATGTCAGAGATGTGTTGTGTGCTCACAGCTACGTGGGAACAAGCTGCCAGAGCACATTAGTCATGACAATAGGTACGGCATAGTTCATACACTTTTGAAAGACCCTACCCCAAAACATGCGGCCCTTCTGTTTTACTAGCATATTTCAACCCAAACAGCCAAGCAAAAACAAAACAAAACAAAACAAAAACAAACAAAAAACTAAACCAAACCAAAACAAACAACAACAACAACAAAAAAAAACCCATACAAATGCAATTAAAACGAATAAAAGAAAATTAATTTAAAAAACTATACACAAACTGCAAAGTAGACAGAATTTTACGCATAAAAGAGAAAAGTGTCTGAGTTCTGCAACATTTCATTGTTGCCTTGATTATACCTGATGGGCTTTCAGGTACTCTGTTAATAGATGGCTATAGAAAATCCCAAGACAAAGGTCTGTAGATGTCTGTCAGTGAAGGAATTGCTTTGTCCTTTGTATTGTTTCTCCATATCATTAAACTCCACAGTGTGAAATTACCAAACCTGTAGATATCTGTAGTCTCATAAACTGGACAGAGCATCCCTAAGGAGCACAGCCTTGAATCAGGAATATTGCAGTATGAAGTGTACTAGGGGCTTAAGATGGCAGATCTTTCCTTTTCCTTCAAAAAATCCAGTAACTCCTTTACATTATGAATACTTCAGTTTCACTCTAGTAAAGCAATCTGCCATGTATTGGCTTCTATTTTTCTATTACAATAACCAAAACAGCTGCATGAGGCAAAAGAAAGAATTGTTCTGGTTTTGTCTTGTTCAAAACAGATACAAGAAAAGATCACTATGAAAATCATCCCTCAATGGCTGATAAAAATAGAACTGCAATTTATGCTCCCAAATACTACCTTTATCTTAAGGCTCTTAAGGAGCATTTTCAGTAATGATGGCTGATTTAGATGGATTCCCAGGGTGCTGGATCATTGCCGATGACATTAATGGTTTAAGGCTCCCTGAATTTTGATTGATTGCTGTAATCTGCAGAAACTATTTCAGGACATAGATTTATTATTATTAAGCCTATAAAATGGTGTCAGGGTCAAAGCAAGCTGATGATTTGTGTTGTGATGCAAACATTACACAGGAGAAGATGAAATCTTTTAATAAACGTGAAATTCAGGAGCGAAAAGTGTTTCATCTTCTTTGAAAAATCTGTGGCAAACTAATACAGATTACAGCAGCAGGGAGGGCCTATTTAGACTAAGGTTGCACTGAAAAAAATAACCTTCAACATCATTCTGAATCTATTGAGTGCTATTCTCCCCAGTGACTGAGGTGTTAAACATGCTTACATCTCCTTCCTCATAATCTATCAATATAATCTGATCTGATAATCCTGATGTTATGAAACATTGTGGACCTAAATCCATCTAATAGCATGCCAAATTTCAAAAATGTCTTTCTTGGTGATTTTTCCCCCACAGGACTCCTTATTAGAGAGGAGGGAGGCTGAACTGTGCTCCAACTCCTTTAGAACATGTTCAGAGAGGCTACAACTGAGTCTGGAGATCACTGGTTTTTTCTTAACTTCATGTGTACTCACAAGCAGAATCAGAGCAGCTGCTTTATTTTGTAAAGGAGAAATAGGATTATAGCAAGGTAATTCGTAGAATTTCATGGTAAAGAAAAAAAATATCCTTGTTTGCTTTTCTCCTTGTTACTGGATTGAAAAAAAATTAGATCTGGGACTAGTTATACAGCCAAAAAGAATTGAAGAAAGACGCACTCTCAGAAATGAAATGTCACGTGTATGTTTCAAACAAGCTTGCATGCTTAGTGGGTTAATAGGTTATTTATGCAACTGAATACCTTCAGGCAAAGATGTATTTTCTGCAAGTGACGGGACATCTACTGAGCTCCTAGAAGTGCACAAAATCTGATAAATCATTTATTCTTGTGGTTCTAATCAGTTAATGACATGGATAAAAGACTATCAGTAAGCTTTAAAAACCATGACACTTCTTTCAGACTAGCATGATTTAACTTTCTTGTGTCCAACTATGACCAGAACCATAGCCATGTCATTGTTATTAGCTGTTATTACTGAACACAGTCCACTGTGATCAACATCATTAAAAAAAAAAAAAAAAAAGGAAAAAGCCATCTTGGTCCCTGGAAGCTTACAAAATTAACTTAAAAAGTATAAAGAACTGGAGAAACATGATATAGGAAAACTAAATAAAGAACTTGGGCTTTCCAATGGCCCTACTGCTTTAGTTCCACAATAGATTGTGCTTTTATGTAATATTTATAACTGCTATGTTTTATGTCATTAGACAGCATTCTCTGGAGTTGAGGCAGGCTAGTGGGGGAGTAGGAGAGGACAGAAACAGACAGGGCAAGGAATACACAGGCTGCTAAAACAGGATATGGCTGTGACCAGAAGCCAGTGCTAGCACAACATGTAAGCAACCATGTAAGCAACCTCCTAGAATACAAAAAATGCCAGCACACAGGATTTAGTAAATGGTGAGATAAGGAGATTTCTCCTATTCCTGGAGACTGGGCTGTTGATCAAGAAGGTGTACACAATTAAACTGTGTTTGATAGCAAGGGTCTTGGAGGTGAAGTGAAGAGATGAGAGGAAGGAAGTAGTTGTCTAGGTAGGACTTAGAGGAACATTCTGCATTGGTTCCCTTGGTTTAGAAGTCACAAGAAAAGGGAACTGGTTAGAAACAGTCGTACGTGCCCTCAACTCCTTATCATGCAGAAAATGTTATACAAAACTGATGTGTTCTGAGAAAAAAAGTACAGTTTGAGGAATATGTAAACTTTTGGGAGGCCATTTTAAGTTACAGCTTTCTTCCAGAGCAAAATGTTTCCCAGCTTTCTTGGTTAGTCTAATATCAGTTGCAACATCTGCAAGAGTCTATTTAGAGGGTGTCTTTCATCCCCTGAAAACACTCAGCATCAACTGGTAGATCCAAGTACAACAAAGGCTTCTTGGTTCCTTGGGCCAAGTCCTATATACCTGGTGCTGAAATCCTGTTTTATGTAATATCGCTGGAGTCAGGCTGGAGCCCTTGGAAGGATAATGCTCAGGAGTACCTGAAGATCACAAGAAGTTTGTCTGTAGTTCAGTGCTGCATTTTTGGCCATGTATGGGAGTCTTGCCCATAAAATCTTTTGCAGAGTGGAGAATCACACTGCTGGAACTGTCTTTAGTGTTCGTTCTCAGAAAATGCTGTCAGCTCCGTGCCCACTGCTGAAACTGCTTGGACAGGATTTGTTAGCAGTCTGAGATTGGAGAGGTGAGAGGAGAGCTCTGGTTCTTTTCACACAGAGTCTGAGCAAGACTTTGGAGAAGCTTTCTCGGAGACAATATGCAATGTGTCTACATTCTTCAGAATAAGCAAGCTTCATATCCCATGTAGATGATAATGCAAAACACTTCCATAATTACAGTTAATGAGAAAGAATAAGCACTCTGGGTCAAAAATAAAGAGTGGATATTACAAGTAGTTGGTGGTTTTGCCCTTTTCTCTCTTTACAGTTTCCAAGTCTCTCTTGATGTGTTCCTGTGTGCCCAAGCTCTCTAGTACTCAGTGGACTTCTGGGACAACAGGAAGGCCTTTGTGTGTATTGACTGAAGGAAGACTGAGAAGGTGTTCATTTAAAGCTGAGTCTTGTGTCAGCCAATCTTACCAAAACTGGAATGTCAATTTTGGGGTAATGCTGGGGACTTGTAGGCTGTATGCAACAACAGCTCAGGGACTCAGGACACTGGCATGCATTGATACACCAGGAAACACCTGAAGTCACTTTGAAGCTGGACATCAGCAGCTAACAGTAAGTGGCCAGCCAGGTGGACAGATCTAACTTAAAAATTAGTTGTAGATGATGGAGCTGCTAAGTAGGGAGGAGCTGATCCAAGGTGCTGCTAGCCTGAGTCTGGGTGCTGTGCAGACATTTGCCTGGATCTTTCATAAGTTGTTTTCAGCCAGAAAAAGGAAAGGGGCAGAAAATGAGAGGTGAGCCTGTAAAACACAGTAAATAATCCAGTGAAGTTAGACTGTAAAAAGGCAACTAAACTGTTAAAACATTGCTATAAGGACATTTGAAAATAATTATTTCTGCTTATTACAGTACCATGTGAGGACTATAGAAATCTTTCCAAATGCTAAGCTAGATTTTTGGCCTGGTTTTCTAAGGCTGTGAGAACTATGTTGTTGGTATACTGTCTCTCCAGTATCTTTTGAATACATTGGTTGATATCTACCACATTTAGAAGAGCAGGTAGACTTGAGCTGATTTTGTGCTTGTTGTTTTTCGAGAGAGACCCTTGTTATACTGGGACCTGTCTTCACTCTTTCTTTAAACCAAAAAAAAAATATATATATATATATACACACACACACACACACACGTGTCTGTGTGAATTTCTAGTTTTATTTATAGATTTATATATAAAAAACTGTACAACATTAATCTATGTAACTATAACCTACATATATAGCTATATAACTGTACAACTACATATGCAAATACATACATGCCCATGCTTGCTCATTTTTGCATAAATTCAAATATTAGCCTGATAAATGATGTGGCCTGACAAATGCTGAAGCATTTCCAGAGGCTCCAGGTAGCTGCAGGACTGGCTGGAACTTTCTAGAAGATTATTTCTTCCTTTTCTCAGCTCTTGGGTGCTATGTTGAGGCTGTGCAGACCTGGCTGTGCAGCCAGTGTTTTCCACTGGCTCCCTTTCTTCTCAGGATGTTCAGGGACTGTTGTAATTTCTGCATCTGAACAAGCAAAACATTAGTTAGTTAAATCCCCCCACATCACCGTTAGTTCACCCCTCTGCATTACAGCCAGAAGAAGGGATCTGCTCATGCCTGCAGGTGAACTTGGTAGCAGAGCATTGACCAGATGCCAGATCTTTTGAGTTACAACCCAGCCAAACAGCTACTTTGGCAATTCAGCTCAACGCAAAAACCATTCAGCATTGCTGATAAGATTCTTGAAGAATGTTTGGAAGCAAAAGGTAATATTTGCAAAAATTAAGTGCATTTCCAAGGTTACCTTCCCAACCACATCACCAGGAGAGGCAAAGCAAGCAGGCTGCTGTTGTCTCTTTAAGGAGACGGATGGCCCCACACCCATGTTCTCCCTGGTGTCTGATAGCTATAGTCTCTGAGCAGGGCATACCCAGAGGTTCTCTGCTGCCATCTCCCAGAAGTGCCATACCACACTGCACCACAGCATCCTGGAGGCACAGTAATATGGAGGAGTCACAACTGAGCTCCTGCATGTGTCAGAGAGACAAGTTTAAAAGGAGCTCCTGAAACCCAGGGATGAGCAAGAATCCTCAGAGTGCTCAAAGGGTTTCCAGTAAACAAGCCACATTGCTTCCAAAAGAGGATTCAGACAAAAATATCTTCAGATTTACCATACCTCTCTTCATTGTATGCCTTCTTTACCATTTTGGTGTATTAATTTCAGGCCACAGAAGAAAGCCAGGGTTTAGGATTGATAATCTTCTGTCCATAGCTTGCCAAAACCATGCATAAAGCATGGCTGCGAGGTGACCTAGCAGGACAAAAGCAGCTTCACTCTAGGACACAAGACGCACACTGCAGGACACACATTCCCTGCAGGACTGGCTCCGAGCTCTGCCTGGCAAAAAAGTCTGTGCTCCGCTAAAACAGAGCAGAGGCATCAGTGTCCAGATCTGGAGGTAAACATTGCCTCCATGCATTGAAAAAGACTAAGGGGGAATTGGGCTCCTAAGGGTGGACATCAGCCTTCCCCTGTGGCACCTGCAACTTTGCGCCCCCCTCCTAAGGCAGGCAGAGGGCAAGTGACCTGGAAAGAACCACTGGTCTACAACAGAGAAGTGTTTAACAGGAAAATGGGCACAGAGCAAGGGGTCGGGAGGCTGGGAAGCAGAGGAGCTATTATCAGTCACCCATCCTCATCTCTCATATGTGAAGAATTTTTGGTTCCACACTGGAAATACGCTGTTGCTGTCGACGATGGGACCTACATAGTGAAGATGTGCTATGTGGGTTACAGAGACAAAGGAAACACACCTGGAGCAGAGCTGTGATAACGGTGGGATGGCTAACATGAGCAATGCAGGATGCGAGGCCACGTTGAGAGCCCCAAGCACCACTGGATCACAAGACAAGCTTCTGGGTGAGTCATGCCCTCACGGAGGTATGTGCAGGTCCAGCAGGCCCAGGGCAGATGACCATGGTGACCAAGAGCAGAGCTTTGTCCTCTCTCTCTCAGAAGAAGCTCTGTGTGCCCTCACTTACAGGTTCTGTTTCCACTGGGCAAGGCAAAAAGTCTGCCGGGATTGCTATGATCTCACTTTACCAAAAAGTTAGATGGGGCAGAAAGAAAAACTTTTTTAAGTAGTTCAAAGAGGAGCTGAGTTTTAATGCTGCACCTTTTTTCTGACCAGGGTAGCCCTGACTGTTCCCTAGTGCCAGAAAGGTAGGGTTCTCCCAGGACAGCAATTCTGTTTCCAGGCAATATCTGAAGATAAATTAATTAGCCAGTGACTAAGGCAGTTCCTGCTTTCCTTTGCTGGAGTAGAAGGACACCGTCACTTAACAGCTTTCTGCAGTTCACATCAACCTTGCCAAAGCATCTTAGCTCTATGGATAAAGGTGTATCTGCTTTCCTTAGTCTAAACTCGGACTTCTCCAAGTAAAGTTCAAGGAGAATATGCTCTGGCTCTGCTCACACCAAAATGAAGTACAGACTTTTCAATTGCACAAGTAAACAATTAACATGGTTTCTAATAAAGGTTCAGTGGGAGTCATGTGGTTGTTTCAGAGTCACATCTGAATTATTTCTTTGTGTAATGTAATCTGTGTCAAGCGCCCTTGGGCAGGAAGCCATTGTAAGCAAGTCGACTAGTTTACCTTGTTCCTTTATCAAAATGCCTTAAGTAACCAATTATGCATTTACCTGTGAGATCTGTGAAGAAATACAAAATGGGCTAAAAGAATAAACAGACTTGCTAATCATCCAGGTGGAATAAATAATTCCAGTTAATAATGTACCCAATTAAGTCAGCCTATTTGTCTGCTTCCAGAATATTCATAAGCAGACCACAATTACCCCTCATTTACCCTTTATTTGCGTTTTCCCAATAAGCACGTTGCAAAACTGACTATACTCTACGACCTACTCCCCCCCACACCCCGCTCCTGCCACCTCCTGCCAGCAGGACTCTTGTAAGTGGTTTTTCTTTCCCTGAGAGTCCCTCCCCCTCCCTTGCCCTCAGCGACTCCCTTTGCACATTGAAATCCTTCAGTCTCCTTTTCTGAGCTCCCTCGGGTATTTTAACAAGAGCCATCAGCAGCTGGCTGTTACTGACCGCAGGGTATTTTTTTCCCTGTTTTCTGACTGCCTGGACCATAGCGAGAACAGAGGAGAGTCTGAAGTAGCAATGAAGCAGCTGTAACAAAGAATTATGGCATCTTAAAAAATTTCTGTTTATGGCTGCACAGGCTTCTTGCTCAAGGAATCTCTCCTGAGAGTGAGCTCTGTTGAACTGGGTGAGGCCCTAGCAGTCAGCATGCCCCTTTTCCTTCTCTGTATAACCGGACACTTGCCTGGGGGATACGCCTCATTTAGGAGGATGTCATTTGAAGCTTCCTGACCGATTTACCCTGCAATATGATGCCCACAGGCAAACTTCCGATCCCAGACAGACCTCTGCAACTGTCAGTCTGTGCACAAGTGTCCCGTCACGCACATAGCTTTGCAGGGCCGCCTCTGTACCAGGATGGCAGCAAAAAGTTCTGGAAACCTTTTCCTTCCTTTTCCCAAGTGTCAATTGGATCCATCGAAAATTTTCCAACTGCATATTACAGATTGCTCTGGAATTTTCTGTCATCACTCCTGTCATTGACACAAAATAAGGAAGTGTGTGTGAACCTATCATTGACGCTTTGTCTCATCGCTCTGCCAAGGAAGAAGGGAAGCTGGGAGCCTTCTTCAACCTGCAGAACCTACATCTCAAGTCTGCTTCCTCCCATGGACATGTTGATGCACATACAAATTTTCATTGAAGGCAAGTATAACAGATACCCACAGGAAAAGTGCTGTTGAGTTCCCATTACGCTGTGGTACTACTGAGAATGAGTAATATCATTTACTACAATGCTTGTATCAGCCCAGAAAGCAAAGAAAACCATGCGGCAGCTGGCATATGAAATGAATGCAGCATAATTGATACACTGGAAATATAGAATTGCACAGATAATGCAAATGTGGATGGACAGGCAAACATTTATTTTCAACATGTCTCTGACTGGTTTTAAGACTTCAGCGTTAATATGCACCTGTTGCACTACATTTGTTCCACAGGACTACAGGGCCAAGTTGAGACCAAGGACGTAGCTGAAGAGACCTATCAATGAATAAAATTTATTGTGATACAAACGCTGAGAAAGGTGAGAATGACTAGCTGGTGAAGATTCAGACTGGGGAGAGATACACCTTCAGATATCTATCGGATTTCAAACTTCCCTGCTTAAAATTCACTCAACCTGAAATTGGAGTCTATTAGTGAGAACTATAACATAACATGTACTTGCCTAACTATCCTCTGTCCCATTCTGCTGCATTTTTTTTTCTACTCTGTTTCCATGGAAATGGGAGTAAGAAGGTCAGGCATATGGTATAGGCAATTGTTTTTAAAGGTGCTTGAAAGGTTTTTCTATTCCCAGATCTCATTTTTTCTGAGAGTGGAAGTGGGAATGAAAGTCAGATACTCAATTTTTGTTGGTTTTGGTGGTATTTAATTTGAATCTGTAATTCCAGGAAGCCAAAAAATTTCCTTTTGCTTCCTTCTACATCTAGGAAGAAGATTGCTCTTAAGGGAAAGGGATGTGATGTGAAGCCCTAGGGTTATCGTGGTCCTGTCACGTCACATGCATCACTACTATGCAGTGCCTAAACAGCCCAGCCTGAAACAAGGACTTTGTGCATACCTGTGGCAGGAGCTTTAAGTCTAAAAAGTCTATTTGCCCATTACAAAATGGGAGTAATATTTACCTAAGGGATGTTTTGAGACTAACTACAGTTATGTTTGGAAAGTACTTTGAGATCCACCACTGGAAACAGCTCTAGATAGAAAGCATTTGCCTTGTTGCTACTACTAAGCAGAAGTAAGATAAAGGTATTACACTGCTCTCTGTTGATGATTTTCTCTTATTTTATGGTCATGCTGCTAGCTTCCATTTCCATGGAAACAGGGCTAGAGAGGCAGCTTGAAGCAATGTGCAAGCTGTAGATGGGAATGACACGTGTAGATTTTAGCTGCTGGATGTCAGCTGATAGCTACAAAAATCAAGGCACAATATGAGAGGAATGGAAAGAGGGAAAGGAACCGATGAAGGGAAGGAGACCCAGAGGTTTCAAAACAGATGAGCACTCCTCCTTCCTAGTACAGGCCATGGGCATTTTGAGTTTTCTCTCTGTGATACTGCCTTCATTTTCCAGGCCTTTCAAATGGGAGCCTGCGTCTGTACTTGGATCTGGCCTCCTTTCTATTATTTCAGTTACAATTAGGTAATATTTCATTGCCATTGCGCCTGAAGGCCCCAGAAAACCCAAGGTTCTCCCACGCAAGGAACCATGCAAACCTGGAGCAAGAAACATTTCCATAATGTGAAGAAGAAAAAAGCATAGGAAAGGGAAAATGGTTTGTCTGTAGTCACACGCACAGGCTGGTGACAGAACCAGAAATGATCTTTTTATACAGAACCCCTCTCTGCTTGCTCACTGCTTGCTCTGCCAGTGCGGAGGGAAACAGAACTTCACCACCTCCTTCTCTAATGCTTTCTGTCTCTTCCTTGACCTGGGATTTCCTTCCAGAAACTGCCTCTCCTGCCTACATATTCATTTCGAGTTGCTCTTCTAAAGCCCATGCCTACAGTAGTCTACAGACTTCTTCTTCTTTGGCTCCTTTACATGTACTAATGAGTTCCTCTCCCCAGCACTGCTCAGACAGAGCACTGGCTCTGTTAAAACCAGTGCAAAAGAGCTATCTTTTCCTCTTCCCAACATATGCTAAATCTTCACTTGTCTGCCCAATAATCCTTTAGAGAGTAGTTTTTCCTTAAAATTTATTTTTCTTGGAAGTTCCTGATCAAACTGTTCCTTCCCTTAAAAACAGTGAGGCTTACTGATAGTAGATCAATTCTGCAATCTCCAACTCACAGTTACGGATATTTCACCTTTGATTCTCCCTGCCTGGTAACACTCAGGCTGCTCCACCTTTCCACTGAATCTGCGATCACTCACCCTCTTTGCTACCAAAGACATTGTCTGGGTTTTCTTCTTTGTTATCACACAGCCTGGTTAGGAGCCACAAATCTGCTAAGGACACAGCTATTTCTGAATGGAAAATTATGATGGAATGATGGAATTATTACAATTTAATTAGTTAGTTTTAAATATGGTCTTCCGTTGAAAGTATACAATATTCAGCAGAACTTTTATTGTTCCCAAGGCAACAGTACATATTGCAGACACGTGCATCACTTTATTGGCGGTCATTGATTACACTGAGGAAGGTATTTGGCACTAGTTTTGCTTGGTCTCTGAGATATGGGACCTTTAATTCACCTGCACTGTAGAAAGCAAAGAGCAGTTGCAGGAAGAGAATATATGGGATGAACAGCCCAAAGGCAAGTCTGCTACAGGAGAACTGAGCTAATCTTTCTGATCATGTGGGAAAGGATTACATCTGGGCCAAGCAGAAGGTAGGAATTGTGTTTTGGAGGCTTTAGTGCGTATGCTGAAGGTTTGATCAGGTCCAGGAGAGACGAACTATGAATTATGGCATTACAATGTCTGACTAGAGCTTCTGCTACAAAAGCACGGGAACAGCAGGATGGGAAGTACTACTGTGAAAGCCACTTTTTAGCAAAAGGTGTCTTAAAGGCTGTGTTTATGGTGAGAAACACAAACCCATTAACTACAATCAATGTGCTTGTTCAACTTTTCTGTTTGGGTACTCTCAAACCTAAGTACCAATTCTCATTTATAGTATGTTGCCCCTGTACACACACACTTTATCATTTCATTAAACTCTTGTGGTCTATGTATGGATCTTTTCAGGCTACGAATGGAAAACTGAAACACCCTATGTGTCCAGCCAAGCCCAACAGCTTGTTGTGCTGTAAATATCTGAACAAGTAGGTACCCAGCCTTCCTCTGGGTGCTCAGAAAGTGTTGGTATTCATAATGTTGGGGCAGGCATCATAAAATCTCCTAACAGCAGATAAGCTAAGAACCTTACATATCAATGCATCACACTAAAGAATTAATTTGGTTTATTGCAAAGTGTTATATATATATATGTATGTATATGTGTGTGTATATATGTATATATATATGTATATTTGGGAGGTTATTTATTTAGTGCACCAGGTCTCTTTTAATCATTTGCTGTTCTTCTTTATATACTTGCCAATAAGAAGAGAAGCACAGAGACATTTAGGGCATTTTATACTACAGGAGAATGAATGAGGGGATGTAAATTCATTTGATGATACAGTACTACTCCCTTTGCGTCCTAAAACTCAGCAGAGCAACATATCTTTTCTGTGTATTAACCTCTTCTTCCATCTTCAGGCTACCACAACCCCCTTTGTTGCTGCACAGCTTAAGTGTACCCTGTGGGAATGCCACCCGCTCTTTAGACCTTGGCACCTAAAAGCTGATAAGGAATTATAGCTTAATACCAACTAGGACTGCTATCACTGGAGTGCAAGCTGTCCCCAAACCATTCCTGTAGAAAAAAAAAATCAGGTTAAATCATGAAAAAGGAAAACAGAACAGAAGGCATGAAAAAGATTATCCGATTCAGACATCCTCCAAATGTTCCCCAAAGCCTTCATGGTGGACATATTGAAGGCAAGGAGATGTCCCTGTTCTTCCTTTGCAGCAGTTAAATTCCTTCCTACACTCCAGACTATCCTGACATCCACATCCACTCCACAGCCCTCCCCGGTCTCTCCAGAAATCAGCTCTGTGCGGTGTCATGGACTGGTAAACATGTGCACCCGGCATCCCTGGCACTGGAGAAGCCCTCTACACGTGGGAGCAACCACGCAGAAAGCACAACAGAGGATATGTTTCCCCTTCTCCCAGATTTCAGCACATTAACAGAGTCAGGCATCATAGAAGTGCTGAAAGAAATCAGAGTCACCACATGTAAGTCAAACCCATTCCAGCCATAGCTAATGAAAAATACCTATGAGCACCATTAATGACAGAGTTTGTCAACACCGCCATGAGGAAGGTGGCTCACAGGGTCTCCTAGCAGAAGTCTGGCATCTCCTGGGAGTGCTTTTTGGACCTGACTGATGCTATAAATTATGCTTGGCTCCAAAGCACTTCTGAGTAATATGATTATGAAGTAACCAGAGAAATATTTTCTTTTAAATCTTTTGACCACTAGGCAGGCCCCTGAGGCTAACTTGTGGTGTTATGACATTTTTAGTAGCAATCACAGGTTAGCATCTACCTATAGTCTAGAAGAAAATATCTGTGCTTGCTCATGGGATTTGACACTCGTCTCAGTTCAGAAATTGTTCGAAGGGTTGAAGATGGAACTTTTGAAAGAGAGCACTTCTGACTAGCAGCAAAATAATGGGAAGGGGGTGAACTCTGAACAAAGACCACATGGAAGTAATAAAAAATACCTAAGTAACAAATGCTTAGGAGAGCAAACAGGCTCACCACCTACCTATTCATCAGCAGAGTTTGCTCCAGCAGTATCAGAATAGGTTACAGTTCAGCAGGGTGTCTGACTCCTCAGGGCCATTTTGCCTGAGCTGAAGGCTGAGCATTAGATGAGCATTAGATTCAGTCGAAGAGTGAGTGCTGAGTGCTTAACTTCTAATGGCAGCTCCAAAATGCATGTAACACCCCACATCTGGAAGCACACAGAAGAAAGTAAGCCTCTGAGGCAAACAAAAGCATTCTTACGACAGTGCATAAGAGACTTTTCTTCCACTAGTGCCAATTGTTCTTCACTGTCTCACCGTGCAGCAGATGTGCCACAGGGTGGTGAAGCAAAGGGTTCAGGGAAATGCAGATGACTTCATCACTTTGCATATGTCTAATGTAGATGACTTCATCCCCCAAAATAACCAACCCCAGCAGAAATTTTTAGCAAGCACAGAAGGCTCCTGAATACAGTGATTACAAGGCAAATGGCATTATATTTGAAAGATGAGTTATGTCATTTCTGCTTGCTTAAAATCTTTCACTTTATAATCCAAAGATTCAACATAGAACACATAGGAAAAAAAACCATTCATTCAGGAAAGTTATACTTTCTTGGGATGATTATACTGATGGTACAAAGATATGGCATTGCACTCCTTTTATTAGCCTGGCATCTTGACTGAGTTTCTTTTTCTTATTCTGCAGAAGTCAACAGAACCTTCTTAGAGCACATGTGTCTGAGTGTGAATAAAAGGCATTATTGCAGTTGAGTGGTGTCCATATTTTCCTTCTTAGTATGCTGAACGAGAAATGAAAGCAAAACATGAAGAGGAGAGCGTGCCCCAAGGTGGAAGGACTGTTGCTGTTACTTCTTGTGCCAGTGGATCATCAGATTATGACCTCTCATCACCAAACTGGCCCAAACAACTGCTGTTATGGCCTCTTCTGCAAGGTGAGTCTATCCTCAGGACACCTAATATACCCTGGACATGAATGTCCCTTCTCGGTTGGAGGTAAGGAAGGGAAGCAGTGATGAGTCTCATCCTCTTGTTCCTTGCCTACTTCTGATCTGAATAGCTAAATGTGCAGAGATTTCCACAGCATCCATGGCATAGTCAGGCATAGTTATATGCATAGAGCCAGAAAGAGCTGCTTGCAGCTCCTCAGGTCATAATCAGGCACTGTAATCTGCTCCCACTGAGTACAATATAACTGTCCTAATTTTGTTCTCTTGGGAGTTCAGGGGAACTACTATGAGTTTTGAAGACTGAAGTTTTTGAACCCTACATGGTACTGCCCTCTTTCTCGAGGAAATAATAGAGAAGGGGAAGAAAAACAAGAATGGGAAAGAAAGAGAAAAACCAAAGAGCAAATAAAAGGCAGGGCTCGGTTTACAAGGGCCAAAACCATCTCTCTTTGCTGTGAAAATTAGATATCCATCACCACCTAGATACAAAGAAGTTAGCACAGTTCTGGCCAGCTCATCCAAGCAAAACACCAGTGTCCCTGCAGCATTCCCTGTCTCATCTCTGTCTGGGAGGTGATGCTTTCCTCCAGAAAGCACTCTGGTTCTCTGGTGCCATTCAGGACGCTGATAGCTCCCCGAAGACCTGATGGCCTGCCTCTGCCACCTCGGTAGCCCTCTTTGACCCACATGCTCACTCCTAATGCTAAAAGTACAGCTGACAACAGAATTAGAAGAAAGTGAGATCCAGGAAGTATGAGGAAGGGCTGGCCCAGAAAGTAGCCAGGAGCCTACCATGAACCCCTTACCATCCTGGGTTTAAATCATTCCAGCTTTCCAGTGCATACACAACTCTGATAATGTTTTTTGTTTTTTTTTTTTTAATGGAATGAATTATCTTAAATGTTTCCTACAGTAGATTTCCTAGTTTAAATATTTAAAAATTGATTAAGCTTCTTTCTACTTGAAGAACTGGATCCCTGCATTATTAAAAACATTACTCGCGCTACTTATTTCTCTTTATTTCCTTATTTAGGTCATGGGTTTGGGATTCTTTTTTACTTCCCTCCACCTTCTTTGTTTTAAATCTGACTCAAATTGAGCATTTAAGGAAGACAGATGACACCATATTCTGTGCTGTCTCTTTCAAATTTTATCAGAGAACTTGGTTAGTCAAATCTTCGTCTTTATCAGGAGAGCATGCCCAGTTGTGCTGCCTTATGGCAGGTTTAGTAGGCAGTCGGAAACGCATGTATAGGGAGTAAGAGTTGACCAGTGCATTTGTCCTCTAAAATTCCTGAAAAAATGTTTAACTAAAATAAGAAATCTACCTACAGAGCCTGTGGTAGGAGACCTTAGAGACAGGAAGAAGAGAGAAAAATGGCAAGTTTCAGAAAGGCACAGAAGATCAGAGTGATTATACAAGTGCCAAGAAGAACAGAGACTGGAATAATCATTCCATGGTGATGGTTCACATATTGTTAGCCTCTTAAAATGGCTCTCTTAATGGTTTGTAAGTACAATTTACTAACAGTTTTACAGTCTACCCTGTGGTAGAGCAATAACGACCTACTATTGAAAAAGCTGCATGTTTTCTTCATCCCAAGGAACTGTCATCTGATGGTTCGAGCCAGGAAGATGAATCAGACGCTCCTGCAGTCTGTTTCTAACTTTGCATGACTGAGGGAAAATCACTCACCATCTCTGTGATGTGATTTCCTCAGCTGTGGAAATGGGAGAATTCCAGTTCATGTGGAGGGAGATTGCAGATGTACATTTTGCAAAGTGCGTTGTAAGCAGCAGATTGGGAAGCTGCTTTGCATAAATGCGAAGGTTCATTGTGTTCAACTGCTAGTACCTCACCACCACCAACTACGTCTGCAAGTACTAAAGTCTATTGCACCAAACCTGTGGTGTCCATAAGCACTCTCCATAGGCAGATGGTTGGGGCATGCTTGCGAAGTTGTTAGAGACAAGCTCACCTTCAATTGCATGTCCTAGATCTATCTTTTTAGATCTCCTGCTGGCTTTTTTCTCTTGGGAATTTTGGTTTAGAGAAGGGTGAAATGTTCCTTTCTGCTGGGCCATGTATGCTCTAACCAAGATGAACACACTGGCTTCCAAACCCATCTTTCAGCAGCAGAACTGTGAATATCTGTGGCTCACGCTTCAGAAATGGCTGTAGAGTTGAAAGCTGAGGCTGGGTGCTAGGTTATTTTTGTCACAGGCTATTATATTTGCATTTGCGCATGGTCACAAAGTTAAATAAGAGTTATGCTTTGTCGCAAAGCTTGTGGGACTCAGTTTCAAAAGATTTCTTAATGCATCAGTCACCTCTGGGGCAACGCAGGCAGTTACAGGTGGTGCATACCGAGCTGGATAGGAAAGGAGGGTGTCTGTCTTTGACATGCAAAATGAAGGAAGTCAGTTTGGTGTGAAATAAACACAAGTGAGATTAACATCATTTACTGTTTATGTATGGAGGTCCTGCCCTAACGTCTTCTCTTGGTTAAAGAGAATAGCTCCTCAAACAGATGAAGGCTTATCAGGCCCTGCAAGTGATCACCCTAAGGCCTTCTGGTGGGAAGACAAACATCCAGGGAGAGGCACACCAGACAGCCCCACCACACACACACCATGCATATATCTGGCTCACACAGCAGTGGGTGGGGGATCATGGGCATTGTTTACTCAGCTGCTTTTCCCCATCAGCACTGCAGTTGACATCCAGCCCTTGTGTCCTGCATCTTCTAACTGCCCACCAGCAACTGACAATTTTTACTATTACTGATAGGACCTCTTGAATCTGAAACTGCAATCCTGAAGAGGGAAGCAGGCACAAAAGAGCCGATGAAAGGTTTCATGCAGGAAGGAAATGAATAATTGCTCTTGCATAAAAACAAAGCAAGCTATAAATCATACCTACAAGCCAAGCGAGGGAATTTGCAGAACAAAAAAATGCCCCCCAGAACAAAAAAAACCAAAATCTTACGATCACTTGGAAGTACAGCCAACTCAAAAAGCACCTCGCAGAACAGCTGGAAGAGTTCTTTACATCATGACTAACAGCTGCCTTGCAAGAGGCACAAGTCACAGGTAGGTAAACCTGCCCATGGAAATGCAGACAGTAACAAAGGAAACAAGGGCTGCAGAGCCACTTAGACCTTGAGAAGTTGCCACCTTCCTCTATGTGCTGCAAGGGAAGGAAGAATACCTTTTATTGGCTTAACCAGCTGACTGGAAATCTTAAAGGATCGCTGCTGTTTTTGTACGTGTTATTCTGGCCACTGTAAAGCAAGTAACATACAGATGTAGTCTCTAATATATACCTCATAGATACATCTAGCATACGTGCAGATAACAAACATACCATACATAGCAACATATTGTATAGCTTCAGATGGGTTCATCTAAAATGGGATGTCTTTGTGAAAGTCTGTTGGGGGTGGGGGGAGTGTACCAAGCACCAAATACCTGGAAAAGTGCCTCGCTCACCTCTGCCGAGGAAAACCCGCTCAGTTCCACACAGCCCTGGCAAAGTTATATCAGACGTCTCCCCTTTATTTGACCTATCTTCTTTTTTTCTTGTGATTTCATCTTATTGTGGTGCTTTACTGACACTGGCTAACCCCTAACTCCCTTGTGTCCACTATGTGCTTCCCCTGAACCGCATTTAATGCTGTTCTCTGCCCATAAGGACAGTGCAGTCTGACCCTTTGTGCTTCAGTTTCAAACTTCAGTTTGAGTTTTTATTAATTTGAATAAAAGATGTATTTTACTCTCCAGATTATTGATCGGTTATGTACAGTTCTTAGCTTGGGATAAAAGGATGTTCAGGGAAAATTGCGCTGCCTCCTCCCACACGGAGAGGGATGAAGCCTGTAATTGCACATGACAGTGTATGCTTCTGTGATCCCTCAGTGACCACAGAGGTAAATCTAAGCAGATACAGATATTTATAATAGTGCAGCCTATCCATACTAAATGTTATTCAAGCAAACTATTCTCCATCCACAGGCTTCTCCTTCTCACTGGCATTCCTGGAGAGGCAATTCTGGGCAACATAGCCCTGCACTTCCTCTTTACATGGAAGTGACCGGCAGTTAAAATGGGTCATCTCGTTATCACTATGTTCATGGGAATTCTTCTTCCACAGATGGGTCATTATATAATGGCTTTACTGCAGAGTAATGCATGATCGCTATTCTTGAGACACTAAAAAAAAAAAAAATCAGATAATACTGCTTAGTCCTGAGCAATTATCAGGCTTTGCTTCAATATGTTGGAAATCCTTTACATTGCAGAAGCCTGTGACACATGTAAATATAATCTAGATTGTATCTGACATAAAAAATGGTAGAAGAAATCTGTTCATGAGGGCAGTGAGTTACAGGGGATTTAGAAGTAAAGCTGTAGACAGTTTCTGAGGAGGAAATTATTTACCCATCCTCTAAAAGGAGCACAAAAAGATCCCAGAAAGAAGCAGATCCACCTAGTCGGATGATAGAGTCTGTAGGCAGGCTTTCTGGAGGTCTGGAAGGGAAGGACGCTGGGAGAGAGCTGGTGTCAGTAGGGCCATGACAGGAGGGATATTGGAGGAGCTCGGTACGTCCGGGCAGCACCTCAGCATGGGCAGCACATTAGGCACCAGCTGCTGAGCCAGCTGCGGGGCTGCACGTTGGAGACCCAGCCTGCTGAGTCGGGATTTGCGCCAGAAAGAGGAGTAGGGGCCCACAGACCTACCAACAGCTTGTTGTCACCAGTACTGCAGCAAGTGCTGTGCCTCAATGGCGCGGCGCACACGCAAAGGATGTGGAAAGAGGGGGAGGCTTCTGTGTTGCCACTGTTCCCTGCATGGCTCTGAAATTTGCATCCCCAGGTGAGAACTGTGGTTGCTGAGAGCTGGTGGAGAGCCTGTGCTGGCCACAACTGTAACACAAACAGAAAATGCTGTCTTTACGAGTCCTACGCCAAAGCTAACACAATCATGAGTGCTGCATTTTAGCTTGGGGATGGATTTGACCCTGTTCTCAGCTGCTATCCCTTACTTGCTTAGTGCCAGAGATGTGCTTGGAGCTCTACAACTGGAAAAATAAATGTAAATCCTGTAATGATGATCTTACGTTCACAGGACCTCTACAAAAAAGCTTACTGCCCGAGACCACATGTATGAAGAGTTCGTTTACCCAGGCGCTTTTGCATGAAGGCTGCCAGCAGGCCTGCAGTGAGACCACAAGGCAGCCTCTGTTGTTACCCTAAGTTCTCACCTTTTGTGAGTCTAAAAAACATTTACTTTTTGAGCTGAAAATGTTCATCTGTGCTTTCCAGCCAGAATAAATTCTTTTAGTGAGTTTTGTCCCTTCCATTGTTATTGAGTTATGGCAGAATAGAAAAAATATATCTTTTCTTGTGTTGTAAAATAAATTCTTGCAATGCTGTTTTTTTTTTTTTTTTTTTTAACCTAAACAACAGCAAAAAACAGCTGAGTTGTAAGAAGTAAAAGCTGGCAAGGCCCCAGTTCAGCTCAGGATTGATTCTTCTGCCAGTCCTTGTTCAGGAAAATAATTTAGTACGGACAGCAAGTTGAGTTTGTGCTCACATCCCCTTCAGGTCAGTGCTAAAGTTACAGTTAAGTATGTGATGAAGTGTTGTGTGGGATAAGGATGGTTTACTGAATTGTAACACAGCAATTTTTCTCATCTGGAAAATAAAATAACTAACAAGAGTGGAGGAAAAGCATTTCAGAGCTAGGTTCACAGGACACTAAGAAGACAAGCTAAGTCTGCAGCAGCACACTTAAACACGGAGGGTTTGAACCCCAATATCCAGGACACCGCGAGCAAAACTGCTGCGCCAGGTTCTCACAGCAGAATTTAGGAGGGGAAGAGGGGATAGTGATCCCATTTTTTGGGGGGTGCTGGTCTGGGGCTGCCCGCAGACCATCCTGAATTCCAGGCAGGCCAGCACAAACCAAGGATATTATTAGATGGCTTTCAGTCTTCAGGCCCTCCGCTCTTCCTCTCCCCTTGCTGCCGGCTGGGCTCCGTGACGGACCAGGGAGCTGCTCCACAGGAACATTTTATGACCTCACACCCTGCGCCAGCCCAGCAACCAGCTCAACTGCATCAGTGCTGCTGACCAGGAAATCATAATACAATCCTAAATTGCTGAAAAGAAAATTCACTCTTTGCTGTGCAAATCTAGCAGTCAGATGCTATTATGCCTCTTATCTCTATTTCATCTTTAATACTTAGTACCCATAAATGACAACATTGAGCTAATGTTTCTCTTTTATTTATATTTAAAAAAAATAGACCATGTTAACATACTATCCAGAAACTCTGCAGTGCATAATGTCTATTTTTTTATTTGATTTTTTTATGGAAGAAGACTCTTCAGGGCTTATAGGTGCTCTCCTGGCAGCGTGTGCTTTCCCAGGCAAGCAATCTGTCTCAGGCTTGCTTCGCTTCTGTGTAGGGCTTTGGAAATATTTTTGTCCATCCAGTATGATTTTCAAAATTGTAATGCTTTCTCTCAGTCTGTAAAATTCTACTTTCAGGATGGTCCTCCTCATTTGGAAACCACAAATTGTGCTTAACAAGCTGAACATCAGACCTGACTTGAACTCGTTAACTAATGTGACCTAAGTGGGGGCAGCATCGTGTTCCCTCCAGAGCTGGCAGCATGAGGTCACATTGGGAAGTCTGCGGAGCCCGAAAGCAACATGAGCAAAGCTTTCCTGTAAAACAGAGACACATTAACTCGAGGTTCAGAGTACAGAGCAGACGTATGAATGGAAACCTCTGATTAGGGATTGCAAAAAAGAGGTTAATGTTTAGCCAGCTTATCTGCTGACAAAACACTGCCAAAGATCTTCCTTAGGTTGTGATTTCTACATGGTACATAGCACGAGTTGGGTATCACAGGGCAATTTCAGCCAGGCTTTTCTGAGCTAAGCAAGAGTATAACAGATACACTGCCAAGTATGTTTAGTTTAGCTCTAGTTTGTCTGTTTTTGAATTCTATCTCTGTCTTCAGTGTTCAATAATGCATACGAGGTATCTCTTCTTTAAACATCGGAATGAAAAAGGGAGGTGGAAATGGCTTAAGATGTTTTAAATTGCTGAAACCTTGCATGTGTAAGGTTCAGAAATGGTAGATAAATTGTTCTGAGCAAACAAATTAAAAGTCTGCTGAGGTGGAAGGTGAGCACCTCAGGAGATGAGCATGAGCTGCTGCAGGTAGCCAGGGATGCAAGACCAAGCGCTTTTCCCATCCTGGCCACTAAGCCACAGCACTCAGCCAAGATATCAGAAGCACTACACAAAGCCATTTTGCTTCTATCAGTATTTTACTGAGCCTCCAGTCGCTGTCATTTTTATTTTGCTGTCATCCCTTTTTCTTATCTCCCAGTGTGGTTTCAGTCTTTCAGGACTCCTGCAGGAATGGAGCTGGCTTAAAAACTCGTCCACGTCAATTCACAAAAATCACCTCTTGCTTCTGGACCAGCTGGTTGGGCCTATCATGCAGGGCTGAACAAGGTCTGTGGGCATGGGAACTGGATAAATGCTATTTTACTTGGAGTAGAAGTGGGTTGACTCCTTCTGCACTTATTCTGAGTTGCATTAGTGCGTGAGCTGTCACAGAACAAATGTCCATGAATTAGACCTCCTATTAAACTGCTACCAGTGACTGGTGTCACTGACAAAATTTTCCAGGGCAGTGACCTTCCCTGGTAGCTGAGTACACAGGAGGCCAGAGGACTTTCTAGGACCATGGCTGAGCACAGTTCCTGGTGACAAGGTGCCCAGGGCTGCAGGGGGTTCAGCATGTCCCTGCTCAATTGCTCCCATCTCTTCATTTGTAAGAAGAGTTTCTTACCTTGAAATGTTTGGAGAAACCTTTTATATTGTTGATGCATCTCATTCGAATGTTTTTTTTTTTAAATCTAAAAAGGTAAGCATCATGCTGGGTGGGTACGACAGTAGCAGTTAGAGGGAGGGTGCTGAGGATCCCAGACCATCCTGGCCCCGGTGTTCACAAGGAGGCAGTCAGCAGGCACAGCCTCGGCTGTGAGCATCTACTGCCAAGGGGATGCTTTCTGCATAGCAGTGGGAAAGGAAGAGCAGATCAAAGACGACTCGTGAGGTGGTGTTTTCTTTCAAAGTCCCAAGGAGAAAAATAAGAGGAAAGATGAAAAATGCATTGGAAATTGAAAGGCACTTTGAACAACACAATCTAGAAGGAAGAAGTGAAATAGGATTTGGCTGGGCTTTCAGTATTTCAACTTTCTGCCTTGATATGAGATACAGAAAAATTGTGAAGGCTTAGAAATTCCCACAGGTTGAGAAAAGATAGCAGTTCTGCCCCTGTCTAGTTATTAACATCTCTGTGTCATGAACTCAGATCAATACCACTTGTCTGTGATGGCAGCCAGTTCTGGTTTGTTAACACTTAATGTCAGGCCTGTGTTCCCGACAGTCAAAACCTTATCCCCAAGCCCTTCACAGGAGAGGAGCCCTCGGGGTCGGCCCGTGGGGCTGTGGTGGGAAGAGTGTGCCCTCCCTGCCAGCTCCCTCTCAGGGTGGCATCAAATCCCCCTTGAGAGCAGCAAGGGAAGGACTGGACCTTCCCCTAGGTGAATTTAGGGAGGGGCTTCATTCAGTGTGAACAGACACCTCCGTATCAGATAGTGTTCAGGACTTCTCAGAAAAATGCGGCATGAGGTGTGTGTGTGTGTGTGTGTGTGTGTGTTCAGGAGCACTGAAGAAATTCATGAGGAAGCTATTAATGCCATTTGATTATACATCCTGTTGAATATAACTTTCTGTTCAGTATATAAAGTTTTAAAACTCTCTTTAGTGGGGATAGGATCTAAATCTGAAGCGATGCTGCTGGTATAACGATCTGATAAAATGAAAAATCTAGAGTGTTTTATTTTTCTTGTCTTCGGCAAGGACTTTTCTATAAATTAATACAGCTACAGACCATGAGCCTTGAGCCACTTCAAGGATTTTCTTCACTGAAAAGGCTGTTTTACAACTCTCCACATAGAGAAATCAAGCGAAAACTTAAGGCAGCTGGCTGTGCTCAGTGTCTGAGCATAAAACAAGAGCTTGCCAAGGCAGTAACTAGTGAAGGTTTACAGGGGCTCAAGGGGATGCTGGACAAGTACTTGGAAAAAAAAAAAAAAGTAGGCAGACGGACGTCTAAGTCAGGATATCCCCTGGGCTGGAGCAGTCAAGGATGGGAGACTGGGGGACTGTCAAACAGCCTGCTATTCCCTGATGGACACTGCTCCCATTGATTTTCTGCAGCCCATCCCTAGCAAAAGTAGTTGTTTCCTCCCCTCACCACCACTCCTCTGGAAAAAAAAAAAAAAGAGAGAGAGAGAGAGAGAGAAATATGGAGGAGGAAAGGAAAGAAACTTGGGAGAAAAGCCAAGTGATCTCAGAGAGCTGAAATGGGAAGTGCTAAGCGCCAGGGTGCTACAAATGCAGGGCCACGAGGACAAAAGGGGGCCTCCAGCAATGCCCGCTGCTCTCTGAGAGCCGGTGGCACCTTCTGGACACTGCTCAGTGGTGCTCTGCCTGGGGGTGCCAATTGTAGTAATCACAGATCTTTCTGTTAGACATGAAAAAAGATTTCTAGCCCCCTTCAACTGGTGGTGATCAGATGCAAGCGAATTCTCAGACACAGGTAGTTTGTATGAAGTTTTGAGTAACCTGGATTTCGCCTGTGAAGTCACACCATGAGACTGCAGCCAGCTGCATCTTCCTTGTGTTGTCCAGGACAGTCACTGTGATTGCGCTGCCTGTATCTCTGGTCCCTAGGACACTGAGCAGCAGTTTTTACTGGATACACACTGGATGACTGCAAGGAAAAATTCCATCCCTGCAATGCTCCCAGGTCAGTTAGGAAAGGAATTTATTTAAATTACCTTTTAATTTTCCCATATACATCAGAAGTGATCACAAGGTCTTATGGTCAGCTGGCTGTGGCATCTCTGCTTTCCCAGCTTTTATTCCAGATTACTTCAAATGTGTCCTTGAGAAAACTATTGCTGTGATATGACTGCTTTTACATGTGATGTTGTCATGGTCCACTCATCCCATCTCACCCATCTGCAGAGGCAGATCATGCCTCATTCTGAGTGTTCACCCGCCCAGCAGAATGACTGACAGGAGCACTTGTAATTAGTTGTTTTATAGAGCTTGTTCTCAGACTCCTTCTAACCTCTGTCTTGAAATTGCCTCATAACTACCTTGATTGATGTTTTCCGTGTCATTCAGTTGCCTGTGTTTCTTTCAATTTGATGATGTCATATTTTTGGTGAGCTGCCACGCTTCATGTTACAAAGTTCCTTCAGAAAAGAAGTCAGGTACATCTCAGTCTTCTGAAATATATGTTTAAATGCCAGCTTTGCAATATCAATAGCATGTGCTGAAAGCTTTCAGGGCTGATAGTAATGGCTTTTAAAAAGCTATCTAGTTATTCATGGCCACGTCCTTGAAGGCTTCCCGTGCTTGGAGACCCTGGATGTACTTGTCATGTAATTTCCACAAGTATACGGTCCTGCAAGCCCCTATTCCAGTTTGACTTTCAATACAGAAACCACTTACCGTCACCTCTGTCTCATCTTTCTGTATGCATCCCAGTATTTTGGGATGCGTAGGCAGTATCTAAGGTATGAGATGGCTATATCATGTTGAGATAACCACATACCACATTTGTATAACAGTAATAATGAAAGATTAGTTACACAGAAAGTTTCAGGGGGAGGCAGGGGGGAGAATAGCTAGTTTACAAATGCTAATTGTCTCTAAACTGACTGAGTCCCTTTAGTGTGGATATCTGTTTTATTACTTCTGCCTTCCCAAGGTCAGGTCACAGACCTTGCATGATCAGACGACTTCTGCTTGTGACACCACTCCCAACTGCATTTCTGCTTCCCTGGATGTTCCCAGCAGACCATGGGGATTTTTGCTGTGCTTCACAGCAGCCTTCACCAAGTTGTCATGGCATCTGTGCTGCCAGAACATCATCCGCTATGATGTGACTTCTTAAGAATCTTGTTTGTGCATCTTTCTGGTAACACTGAAAGTCTTGCCCTCAGTTTTTACCCCAAATGTCATTCTTTGCCATTTCTATCAACCTGATGACGTCCCAAATATGGTGAAGTAGCTCCGATGACACTTATTAATATCCACTGTTGGCTCTGGTTGACAACATATTTTGCTGATGTCAAGTCAGTTTATATTTCTCCTTTTGCGGGCCTTTGATGCCGAGCTCTTTTTAGTGCTTTGTTTGAGGCAAGTGGATCTCTTGCAAATAACTTGCCTGGTTTCTCAGCGTGTACCATGCTACTCACCCAACTTTTGGCTTCTGCAACAATACTATCTCCTTCTCCATCCTCTTTGCAGCTCCCATTGTTAGTTGTTTTGCTCTTGTAATGGAATTGATTTTCTGGGAGTCAGACCCTATAACAGCCAAACTGTTTTATCTATTATCACATGTAACAAGTCTGGAAGACAGCCCAGTCCATCAAAAAAATAACTTCATGGTAATTTATTAGCCTTCTTGCTGCCTTGATAGAACAGAAGATTTAGTTCCTCCTGCTACACCTTCAGTTTGCCGATTGTCTACAAGAGGAGCATTTCTTTTGGCTTCAGGGGTTGCTAGGGTCATATATTTTAATAAAAGCAGAGGCTTTATTCTTCTTGTTTTCTACCTGAAATCTCAGCCTGTCTCTTTCCCATCAGTTACACTCACTTTCTGGTTTTGTGAACATCCCATCATACGATTTTGATTTGCTTTGTTTTGCTGCAATTTCACTTTCTTTCCTTGCAAAAGGCTCAGGGTGCCTTTGTGACATAACACACCGAGCCATGTCCCAGTGTCTGTCTGGCTTTTGGCTTCGAGTTTATTCGTGGCTTCTGCCGTTGTCTTGCATCTGGTACTCCACTGAGCTTTACAGACCTCTTCTGTTTATTTGTGTGTTTTGTGGTTGGTGGTTTCCTTTGCCATTTTGTGCTGCACAGAGCTCACATATGTGAGTGCAAAAAAACACTTCTTGGACTCCTGCTTGTTTCTGTGATTTTGTTCCTTCACTTCCCTTGTTTGTATGCTTTTCTTCATCGTGGCATTCAGGGTGTTTTCTCTGTAGTTTTTCTCTTCTGTATTTGGGCATGCTCCTCATATTTATGCCACCACATTTTCTGACAGCAGTCCCTTTGCTTACCCCATCTTTGCTCTGTCTTTGGGTGGAAGATTGCCCCCTAGCTTTGCCCAAGACCGTAAATGTTAGTGGAGTTACATGTCTGCTTGGCTCACTCTCCTCCCACCACCTTTCATCCTGGTTATGAATCTAGCCCAAACTGCTTCACCTTTTACTAGCTGCTCCTTGCTCAAGTCAGACCTCTTGCATGCTCCTCGCTTGATTAATCCCTTGTTCTCTCTCTTTGTGACTGCTCATGCTGAAAAGATAGATGTTTGTTTTATATCTTTGGGGAGTTATGCTTTTTGAGCATTTCTAGGATTTTGGATGGAGCCTCCTAGTCTAGCACTGCTTGATGCTGCTGATGCAGGTGACAGCCTTTCCCACCATGCTATTATAACTGGTTCTTAATTTTCCTGTTTTTTTTTTTTTTTTTTAAGTTATCCTCTGGCAATTGTCTAGTCATCCCAGTACAATTAAAAGAAAATAATTTTACCAAAAAAACTGGTGAATTCATCCCTTCTCAAGAGCATCTGCTTGGGAACAGGAAACTGCTTGTTACCACAAGAACTGTTTCCTTTGAGGAGGATTGTTTACACAGTTGGGAGAACTTTGGAGGTTTTTTTGTTGTTTGTTTGTTGATGATGTTGTTGTTTTCCTTAGTCCATGATTTGTTTACTCTATTGGGAAGTCTTCTGTCATTGTCAGCTCTATTTTCTTGAAAAATGGCAGTGCCTGAATAAAGACCAGAGTCCCCTTCTCCTCCCTCAACCAAGGGATTGAGTGCCAAATTGCAATAGCTTTATAAAGAGAATGAATAATGACTGCACCATCTTCTGTTAGGACAAAATCTTGGGGGAAAATTGCAGGTCTTATTGCAAACAGTACAATATGCTCCAACATGCTTATGACTGGACAGTTCTGTGCTATCAATAATTTAACAGTGCCTCACATGGAAACAGTTTTGCCCTTTTGCCTACAGTATACTCCATGTATAGCTGTCTGTACAGTCTATATCACAAATGTGGAAGACAACATTACACGACAGTTTTATCCATAGTGTTCTCCTAGAAGAGCGATGTGCCTAAAAATGTGCTAAGCATAATAATAAAACAATATAAAGTGCATCTGTCTGATAGGAAGGGGAAAAGAGGCAGAACCTTCCATAAGAAGTGCTTTGCACTTCATGGAAATTTTTCCATTTCCAGGGCAAGAATGTGTTTTACAGAAATTCTTTCCCGAATCTTGATGACAAATCATGTTGTGATTAGAGTGATGTAGACACAGTCATGTAATGCTGGGAATTTCTCCTGCATTTCATCTGGGTAGCAAAGCATTAAGGAGGGGCCCGGGCGCCAAGAGTGTGGGGTGTCATATTCCTGAAGCATGGGGCACGTATTCATATTCAATAACATATAATTCCTAGCGTTTAAACACTGAACTGGTGTAAGGTGTTGTTGCTTCATTGAAGGCAGCAGGCTCAGGGGTCCGAAGAAATCAGCCAAACTCTAACGAATCGGCAATGTTGCAGAGCCTCTCAAAGAAACACTATAGCTCTTTTGTCTACATGAAACAGGAAATACCATCGATCTCCCCTGAGTTCCGCACGTAACTCCGTGAAAGCATGCATTTTGTGGCTGGGCTGAACTCCTCAGGTTCTCGCAGAAGTACTAGCCTTTCAGCTAAGCAAGACTGTAATCTGGTGTAATCTTGCTGGTTGCTGGTGAACCAGGCCCCCTGGGCAGGCTTCCTACACACCACCTAAGACTGGTGAGAGAGAAGCATATTTGTGGGAGAATGCAGCGTATTGTCGCCTACTCCAGCAGAGAGGTTTGCTGGGTTGGTTAGTGTTTGATTTAAGTTGATACTATTTTGATTATTTATGTCACGGCACTGTTGCATCAGCTGCTCGGGAAGGAGAAGGTGGGACAATATCGTCCCACCAACTCCAGCGTCCTTGTCAGAGCAAGAAGTACATGGTGGAACAAACCTTCCTCTGCCTCCTGAGACTGTTCCCCTCATACTGGAGACTCTCGACACTCACCTTCTGCTTAGCAGAAGGAAAAACTGTTGGGGTATTTAAGGCATGCACTTCTATGCCTGTAAAATTTGTTCTCAACAGTGTATAGTCTGGATTGCAAATGCCAGAAAACTTACAATAATATCTCTACCACTTTTAGATATTGATCCCTCAATCTACCCTGTAAAGAAAATAACAATTATTGTAAAGAATATTGGAGATTACAGCTAAATCTTAGGAGCCTTCCAGCTACAGCTGCAGACTGGGAGATGGGCTTATCTTCTGACTCATAACCCAAACAAGCTCCTGAATGTGTATTGTACATGGGAATAGATGAGAATGCTCTGGAGGAACAGAGCCAGGAAGAACAGTATTGAAGGTAGATAAGGTCAGACCAATTCTGGTAATAAAGGCTAATTAGTAAATCAGCAATGGAGTGTTTCAATAATGTAGGCTGCATTGCATCAGAAAAAGTAAAGACAGAGAGTACCACGTGTCTGAGGGGATGGAAAAACCCCAAAGGAATGAAGTCAGCACTACTGAAGAATGACCTCTGTTTAACCATTGGAGGGCTGGGAATGTGACCTGTCTCAGATACTTATGGTTTTATTCACTCAGCACTTTTTCACTGCAGAGACCAAACAGATTCAGGGCGGAGTTTACCTGGAAAGGGAGGAGCTGAATGACGACCAGTATTAAAAGGACGTAGCTGGTCTTGGACACAAGGTTAGCTAGAAAGTTAACATCCCAGCAAAAGCTCTAGGCTCACTTGAAAGAGATTCTCAAGACTAAAGTGAGAGGCCATTTAAGCGCCTGTAAATGTAAGCTAACGTGTTCTGTTGCAATGAAAAAGAGAAACATTAATGTCATTGTCTGAAGAAAGATTTATTGTTTATTATTATACAAGTCATAGCATGAGTCCATGTCACATGTGGCACCAAACATTACTAAGAATAAAAATGCACTACTAGAAAATGATTTCCAACAAAAGTAAAACTAAACAGAGGAATAATTAACAAGTATGGCATTTACTTTTGCCTTGCATGTCAACAGGCCTGACTTTGCACAGTGCAAAGGAGCGGGAGTAAGAATTGCAAAATTTCCTTTGCTTGAAATTGCAGTGGCATTTTTATGAAGCCCTCACATGTAAGCCCTCCCTGGAAGGGCTGTGACACAGCTGTTCAGACCTGCAGATGTAAAGTAAGAGTGAAAGACCCTTTTTAGTCTTCTGGTAAGAGGTGACTCTTCTGCACATATGCAGCTACAGGGAATTAAATGGGGAGAGGCTGGTTTCACCATGAAACCACCTGCTGTGAGCACTCGCAGCATCACAGACATGGCAGTGGTGCTCAGCACGGTGGTTGGTCTCACCCTTCACATCACTGCCGCTGGGGTGGTAGCTACAGGTCCTGCTTCTAGAGCAGGATCCTGATAACTGAGCAAGGCTCTGCACTAAGGAATAGCAGAAAGTTCTGTCTCTTCTCCTAGGAATTTGTATTTCTTTTCCATCAGAAAGGCAGGCTAGAAAGCCCTGCAGACTAGGAAGACTGGGCTGAGTGAAGAGCTAATGAAATGGTGAGATTACAAAGGGCAGAAAAGCTCAGTATGAACAAGTGGGAGTGACAGGATTTCAGGATGGCTTGTTCAAAGCTTTTTGCCTTTTTTTTTTTTTTTTTTGCTTTTATTGCTTCCTATGTAAGATCAATTACTATTTAACAAGTCAAACAAGGAAGCTTTTGTTAAAAGATCCACATTCTTCATTCATTTTCACTCAAACCACTAAACATTCCTGAGACTTTCCCTTCTCCTCCAGCTAACCCAGAAGGCCAGAATGCCTTTTCCAATGCTTACAATACAGTAAATCTGCAACCCCTTTTTAAGCTACATCCTGCCTCTCCTGCCCCTCTACTTGCCTATAACAATGCTAAAAAACATAGCCTTTGCCCCCCAAAATTTGTAGGGCAGTTCAGAGCAATATAAACCAAAAAGATGCCATCTACAGGAGTCTTGGTGTGGCTTTTTATTACAGAATGGGAACAGGCTAAACTAAGAGTTTAGTACACTAAACTCTTCTTTCAAATAACTAATGTGGAGAAAAAGTGTCATTCCTGTCTTGCAGGGGGTGATCCAAGATTTCAATGGAAAAGACCTCCTTTCAGAGCATCCAGGGATGACGGTATTTGGGCAGCAGCTAACCTAACCAGCTACAGGCTTTTGACTGTGATGAGAGCTCCAGACTGGACTCTGGGGTGCTTCAGCTGTAAGAATGTCTTTTTCTTGGTCCTTTCTGAGGAAGTGCTCAACAGCAAGTGAAAGGAGGTGATTTGGCAGCCAGTCTCTCTTCCTCTTTTCCACACACCTTTTGTGTTCTGGTTGCTAAGAATATGTGTGTGACAAATAGCTGCAAAGTGGAATGAGTAGGAAGATGTAAATTTTGTGAATTCCAGAAAGACTTAGTCATGAGCTTCTCCCTGGGCAGCACTATCATTTGGATGTCTAGCTGCCAGAAAAAAAAGCAAAAAAAAAAAAAAGCACAGATTTAGAGGATTTTGTTGGAAAATCAGATTCAAAAGAACTTACGCTGTCAAATGACAAGTTGTGAGTAATAGTTGTGCCTGACAGTTGAGTTCTGATGCTTACAGAGACATTTAGAGTATATCTATAGAGCATTTAAAGATCTGTGAAGGGAGCCTGGGGCCTCTGATCACCTGATGAGGGATGGTTCATGCCCACACTCTTCATGATCAGCACCCCTGAAGCAGACTGACCACAGCAGAACTTAAAACAAACCTTGTCTTGGTCCCAGTCCCAGAGCCCTTCATATTCAGTCACCAACATGCACGTGCAGCTCCAGCTCCTCATTGTCAGTGCTGCACTCTGCACAGGACCATGACAGAGCACATCAAAAAATGGCCCATTACTCCCTGGCAAAGCTGACCACCAGCCTGTTTCCACCCCACCTGCACCTGCAGCTTCTTGGCAAATGATAGCAGAAGCCCTTCGCTGGGATGACTTCAGCCTGAGGGTCCTCTGCTGAGATGGGACAGACTTGGGTGAAGGTCACCACCAGAGACAGTGTAATTCTGGCTCCTGGACCACACCTGTTTTTAGTTTTTCCCTGCACATCCCCACTTGCTAAACGGTCTGTTTTGTGACTGCAACCTATGACAGTCCTTCCCTCACAAAGGGAAGGTTTGGGGTTATGGACACTAGTGTCTGTCATTGTTGGACTAAACTTACAAAACAGCCAGCCCTGGATGCAAAATTTAGAAAGCCGGATGGCCACCTTTATGGTGCATGGATGGGAGCTGGGATTTTCACACTCCCATACTTCCCTTTGGTTTCACAGCACCACACTTCAAAGCCACTTCCGTAGAGGTGTCGGACCTAACGGGGCCATTGGTTTAAGGACTGAAAAATCCACTGTGTTCACACAGGTGGCAGATATTTGCAATGCCATTCTGCAGAGGCTGTGCGCTCACATAGTCCACATTGCACAGTCAAGGTTCTGATGACCCTTGATCTGCAGTTGCCCATTTTTAGGAATGATACACCGACAAGCTTTATGTGCACGCTCTAGACAGAGCGCCGTTGAAGAACAGTGCTTCTGGTTGCCGCCTGTGCAATTGTAACTCTGTCCTAGCAACAAACAAACCGTGAGCCTGACTCACCTCTGCTCCCAGAGGTTTGGTCCCCCTCTGGAGCACCATGTCCTCGGGATCACGGATGAAGATCCAATGGTGAGGTGGCCATTTCCTTGATTCCTCCTCTTTAGCACTGAGAGTTGAGGACATGGAGACAGCAGCTGGACTACCAGGTCTAGTGGGCTCAAGACACAGTCCCAGTCCCTGGCCAGAGGAACACTGAATTCAGTGTAGGAGGTGCAGGCCAATGAAGACCTCCTCAGCAAAGAATGAGTGCTACTTTCACATTTACAGGGAGTTGCACCAGACCTTTTGGTGGCATCTGTAGCCTTTGAAAAGGTTGTATTCAACTTTTGAAATGCAATATGGCACAGCTCAACGCTGTGGTTGTATCTTGTGCAAAGCTATCATGCTACCTAGTGGGAGCTGCCATGACAGTGGAGTCTGGAAGGCAAGTGGGATGCCTTTGATCTCTTCAGCCCCAGTCCGCCCCTCAGTGCCCCCACAATTGTGCTGGTTGTTCTTAGTGTGCCAACCCAAGACAAGACATATATATTAAGAGTGAGAACACTGACAACAACCCACAAGCATAGTGTTTTTATCTCAGGAAGGCAGTATTGTGTCGTGCATACAGGGGATGTAGAGGAGCACAAGACTCCTGGAGATAATGTCAAAAGACTGGTGGGATGAGAGGTGAACCCTTGCACCACCTGCATCCTCTCTGGCTATGTGGAACAGATAGTGGAGTTAAGTCCTTTTCATCAGCCATTTTTGGGTTTCCTCTTAGGGGAAACTAGTTGGTCCACAAGAAAAAGATGCTCAGGCACAAACTAGCATGTATGTTAGTTAGGGCAATCATCAGGGCAGGACTGGTGGGACCAAGCTGCAGAGCAACTCATGCAGAAATGCCTTCTTCAGTACCCTCCACCCCTTGGAGAAACTAGAGTCTCCACTCCCTTGCAAGTTAGCAATGCCTTAATTGGAAAAAAAGGTTTAGCGATTCCTGCTTTGAACATACTTGTATAAGGAGTAGGATGGAAATATTCCTTTTAGTAATGACCCCAAGATGATGTACATATATGGTGTCCTTGTCCTGGAGAGTTAGCAGAAGTGCTGCCCCCCTTCCTGCACTGGTATTCAGCTGGGGATTTCCAATAGGACTGAGAGTTTCCTTTCAGTCTCTGTGATGAGTCCACCAGTGAGTTCATGGTTTCCCCCCTGACTCAGCCGCATTCCTGCCACCTTCCTTGCTGGACCCTGGGGCTTTCATTAACCCCCTCCAAACCTCTGGGTCCGGCTAGGGTGTCTCAGCAGCAGTGCTCCTTGGTTAACTCACTGTCCTGGCACTTGAGTTACTTCCCAGAAACCCAGGTGGCTGGCTAACCTGAATGAACATGCCACTAACCACAGACCCTCACCAGGGCCACTTCCCATCCCCCGTTCCTGACTTTCCTATAATTAACTTCCCAATCTAATTTCTTCTTATTGTTTCACTTGCAGCAATGAGAGCTGCTTTAGAGTCTGGTAGCTGCACCTGAAGACTATCTAACACTGCACAGTGAGGTGCCTTTCTCCCATGTTAGCCAAAGCCAGACCCTGCCCTCAATCAACTGTTTTCTGACACAATACACTTGGCTGTGTTTGTTGTATTGGAGGTTATTATTCAAAACCACACACTGTATATGCCAAGCATTACATTTGAAAACAGAGAAAGTACAAGGTATTCAAATGCAAGAACAATAACTTTTGTTAAAAAAGAAAGCCTACCTGGAACTGTATTTCCAATTAAAGGACTTGTAGTAAAACTCAACTGCTGGGTAGGAAGTGCAGGTGGCATTTTCTGAGTCATTATTGAGCCAATTTACCAGTGTTATGTGAAGGGGTCATTGCACTGTATCACATATAAAAGAGATAAAACTGGGAACTTGGTCACATGGTACTCATTAGTTTTGATGTATAAATGATAGTTATTTCTCTTGGGTGAACTCAGTAGATTTTTTTAATGACTTTTCCATTGTTTCTAGGAGAAACTACATCTCAGCCTAAGTTGTAGTTTTGATTTTAAATGTACAAAGGTGAGGTAGTGTATGCGACACTGTTGTTACCTGCAGCAGGCACCACTTAACACACAACTTTCACCACAGGAAGGGCAAGAGGGGGAATTCTGTTCTCTGGTGCACGAGAAGAGATACTACATTACTGCAATTACTGCAAAGTGGCAAATGTTATTTTAATGATACCCAGCTTGGTAGTTTCCCAAGGGTGAAATCAATATTTTGATGGTTAAAATGAAGCCACTGTTATATTACTGAGAACACGTGTATGACCTCATTGACAATACTCAGAAAGTTGAGTTGAGAAAAGGAAATCTCCCTGATGAAACGCTACAGACTTCCAAATTCATCTGCAATATAGAAAAGATAATGCTAGAAAACAGCAACAAAGTAGACATAGCTAATTACAGGCAAGGTTCCTTCTGCTGTTTTTGAGCATAAGCAGTAAAAGGTCACTCTGTCTGTAATTGAATTGCTCTGTATTGTGCTAATGTCTTGTTTGCAAATATAGCATAATCTTAGACACTTTGTGCCATGTGGGCTACCATTCAAATTGTGCTCTTTATTGCACTTGTGCATTCTGTAATTAATTGTGACATCAGAAAACTGTTGTTCCATTTATAGTTTTGCATTCCTATGAATGGACTTTACCGAATTACTTCATCAAGCCTTTTGCTTATCTCACATCTCCAGAATTTTTACTTGCAAACACCTTCTTCCACTTGATTCTGGGGGGACCTCTTGCAGGTGGTGCTAGGGACTTCACTTCTGATAGTAAGAGTCTATTTTTGTTCCTTCATCTCAGAGCAGGCATTATATTTACCAAGTGCCTTCAGAAATGTGCACAAGTTTCAGTTTGACTGGCTGCCTGTGCTCTGTCCGGAGAAGTGGGAGGTATGTTGTGGGTTAGGAGTGGATTGTTTCTGATCTGTTCACTAATTTTTACAAAAGATAACCTTCGGAGCCATGTTGTTTTTGCAGATTTCTATCTGTTTTGCTCCTTTCTGTTCTTTTCAAACTTTGTACCTCACTCTTATGGAATTCCTTGGCACTGAGGTAGCCAGGACTTCTATAGTGAGGAAAACATTAATTAACCTCTATATGAATGCCAGTCAGGGACCCACAAAAGTGGGTTTGGTGTATCCAGACAGAATGACATAGCAGGGTTAGGAAATCCTGCAGGAACATGCTGCTAACCTTGGTGTGTGGTCATTGCTGAAGTGTAAGGACTTGTGTACAGAAGATACTGTGCTCTTTCCTGAAGTGAGATGCTCTCAACTTATCTCCTAAGTTACCACTGTTACTTTAACAGTCTTAATATCACTTTTTACCTGACCTTTTACCTAAGGACTCATCAGACCTTCTACCTCATGTGGAATGAGAAGATCTGTAATCCAACATGGCTTCTTGTTCTTCAAACTGAATGGCAATGCTTCAACAGTTTGCCACCTTACGGAAATTGGTTTAGTCAGGTATGTTGTCAAGAAAAAGCAGGAAAACAACAACTGAGACAGGCAAATGAACATGCATTTCTAGAAACTACTTATTAAGAACATCTTTACAGTATTTTATTGAAACTGGACAGGTGGAGAGGTGCTACAGACAATTGCAGGCTCAACTGTTCAGAACACAGTGAAATGAATGGAAGCATTTCCAAGACTCCAGTACTTCATGTTAAAAGGTGGAAAACCTTTCTAGTGCAGCAGAGGAAAAACAAACCTACTCCACCATCCGTTTATAGGAATAGAGAGGCATCAATAATCTTTGGGTCAGGCCCTCCATCCTGATGTTTGTTACTTAAGTTAGATTAGGAGTAACTCATTAAATTGGGGGTTTACACTGCAATGATTAAGGTCATGGACAAGTCTTCAAGATTTTTTTTTATTATTATTATTTCATGGTCATTAAGAGCTGGGAGAAAGAACTTTACCAGTGTCTATACAGTTATTTTTGCAGGGTGGAATCTCTTACCAACCAATTGTCATGTAATGCTTAGCATACCAGCTCCTCACCAAAAGGTGACATATTGGTAGGAGTCCCTCATTTACCACTAGCAATCACCACTGCTATTGCTGGGGAGCTGCTTGATTCAGAGATGAGGAGGTAAATTTGAGCTGAGCATGGACAGTATTTTGTTGAAACTAGGAAGCTGGGTAGGTGCTACAGACAATGGCAGGCTTAACATTGAGACAGGTGAGATGGTATCATCATTTTATGACTTTTTATTTCAAAAGCATGCAGTTTAGCTTAAAAAAAAAATTAAAAAAAAAAAAAATAACACCACCAAACCAAACAGAAGAAAAAACAAGACATAACCAAAATTGTTCATTTATGAAAGCTGCAGCATACAAATTCTGTGCATTTTTCAGAACGAGCAATTTTGTTAGGAAAAATGAGATTTTACAGAGACAAATGATTTTATAGAGAGATGTTTCATAACTGCATTACTGTACCTTTACTGGCTAAATGTTGACTGGTCTGAAATCATGGCAATGCCACTATAACTCAGGACTCAATAGGTATTGTCTTTGGCTTACTGAATTTGGTAGCATTTTACTGCAATCTTCTTTGCAACCAAAATCCTGCTCTACGGTTCTAAGTTACGAAGCAGCAGAATCCAGCTAAGAGTTCAGACGAACGTCTCCAACTTATAATATATGAACACTTTTTAAAAGAACAGTAGTAACATGCAATAGTTAAAGTGAGAATTTAGAAGCTGAAAATGAAGCTGGTATATGAAAAATATTTGTAAATTAATTTCAAGTGCAACACGTATTCAACCATTGGAAATAGAAACGAAATGTCATAAGGGTGTCTCCAGATCCAAAAAATAATTTTAACAAAGTTTTCTTTCACTGGAATTCACTGATGCAACATGCTTAAAACACATAATGTTTTGTAAACAATTTGCACTGTCATCAGAAAACCAGTGTCTTGTTCACAGTCAGGAGTTTGACGTGAGGAAAGCGGTTCAGTCAAATCCAGTGAGAGCTGAAAATGCAGCTACAGCTTTCCAAGTCACTCCTGCTCAAAGTCAAAAGCACTCCACCTACAAGTGTGCGTGTGTACTTTGTTGACTGTTCATCAGATGTAAGCAGCTGTTTTAATAAAAAAAACTAATTATAATATAGAACACTCACGCCAAATGCCAGTGGCTCTTGGAGTGACAAGGAAAGCAAACATTTCATTTAACATTATGTGAGCAGAAACCAACTTGAATTATCCCATGATCATAGGATGATTGCAAAAATCAGGAAAAAACTTCTTCATACCATATGATGAACTTCTCAGGTAACTACAGATCAGATGATTTTTGTCTAAAAGATTTTTCCAGTTAAAAATGTCTTCTTTTTCCACAAAATGTTTAGAGTGTAGCAAAATCCAGCACAGGTAACTAATTTTGAAACAAAATTTTAAAAATCTTCCAAACAACATTTTCAAGACAGAATATGTTTGGAATGCAATTATCTTGTTGTCTGACGATTTTTAATTTTTTTTATTGTTTCACTTCTGTATTTCTTAACAAGTTGGTGATTGTACATAATATTATGCAACAAAGCACATACACAAACAAACATAAAAAATACACAGTTTAGAAAAAATAAACATTGTAACAAAAATATTTAACATGGTATTCACATTTCTGAGGAAATTTGAAAATATTTGTATTTCTGAACAGAAATAAAAATAAATTTTGGATGTAGAGGTTTCTAAGAGGAGGAGGCTGAATTTCCATTGCTCGTTTAAGCTGTTCCTGCAGCTATATCAAAGGTCAGCACATTCACCGAGCTCCCTCTCAGCACCACAAACCCACACAAAGCAAAAGAGCAATGTCTGCAGACTTGTTCATGTTTCAAAAACTCATGTATATTCAGTCACCTTTAACTTTCACACTCACTTTCCAAAGACATTTGCACATTTTGAGCGTCAGCATCATGAACACTGTGGGAACTAGATGGTCGGCCTAAGAATCTCTCACCTCTCTCTAAATGCTAGAAATACAAAGTTACAACTGAAATATTTGTAAACATGAAAATATTGTGAAAAGCTGTTTTTCTTAGGATTCAGAAGGATCTTTCTTGCATGCGATGGCTTTATGCAATTGGCAGTGTTTTGTGAGTAGCTGGTTCCTCACAGGAGGCCTGTGGATTTGTTGGGCAGTGACAAAGCGATGGCAGGATTGAGCTGAGCGTGTGTGGGTGACAGACAGCAAATCTCTGTAGGGAAGTTTGGCACATGTCTATTAGTGCCTGGCAGGTCTACTGTAATTGATATTTCAAAAATAAATAAATAAATAAATAAATCACTAAACTACTGTAATCTGTACATACAAGTAGGAAAATCTGAAGTCTCCTCCTCATCTGAAGCCTCAATGCATTATAACTACCACAGGGAGAAGAATATTGTAGCTGAAATACAAAATTCACAATTTGAACAATCTGTTCTTGCTGTGTATTTGAAGCTTAGCTTCTGTTCTCCAAAGTTACTGGATTAAAAAGCAGAGTATCATGTAAAAACTGGTTTTGATGTGTAAGTCTGAACATATTTGCAACACTAAATAATCCTATTAATTACTCTCTGGACAAAACAGCTGAAAGTAATTGCAGGAAATTTTCCATATATTTCAGTACTTGCTATCTGCTTCATTACACATCACAGCATTAAGCAATATAAATTCTGAGATCTGGATGTGTTAACAATCACATGCAAGGAAAAATATCTAAAACCACTGTGGTGGGCTGAGCCTGGCCAACAGCGAAACACCTGGCCAGCCTCTCTCTCAATCCCCTCTCCCATGGCATGGGGAGAGACCAGAAAGTGAGAAAACTCACAGATCAAGACAATAGGTAAAGTAAAATGCTGTATGCGCAAGCAAAGCAGGAAGAGGAATTCATTCACTGTGCCCCATGGGCAAATGGATGTTGTGCCACTTCCTGGAAAGCAGGGCTTCAGCATGGTTGCGGGGGAAGACAAGTGCCAGAATCACAGACAGCCCCCCTTGCCCCTCTCCCCTAGTATTTATTGATGAGCATGACATCATATGGCATGGAATATCTCTTTGGTCAGTTGGGGTCAGCAGTTCTGGCTGTGTTTCCTCCCAAACTCTCACCCACATCCAGCCTCCTTGCTGGAGGAGGGAGGGAGAAGAGGAAGCCTTGACGTTGTGCAAGTAATGTTCAGGAATAGTCAAAACCCTGGTGTGTTATCACCACCATTTCAGCCACTAATGCAATATCAGCTGCTGTGAAGAAAGCCAACTCCACCCTTGCCAGACCCAGTACATCCACATACAAGCAATCTTGCTTGCCTGAGGTGTGCAAACTTCCGACTGTAACGAGGCAGTCTAGAGGCAAGACAGCAGGAGTCTGCCACAGAAGTTGTAGCACCCTTATATCACAATTCCCTCCCTACCAATTATTTTCCACCTATAACGTTAGCTAATAATGGTGTAATATTTGCTTCATGTAGGAAGTCTGGGTTGAGAATTGCATCTGAGGTCCCTTCTGTTACTCTCTGTGTCTTACAAAACACAATCATTCCTTTTGCATGCCACAGCAAGGTTCAGATAACTGCCAGGAGCTCAATCTTTGTCTTAAAATCCAGCAATATTCTTTGGACTTCTTGCACCTTGGTCAGCGGCATGTGATTAAGAAAATTTAGCTGTCATTCTGGGCAGGCAGAACATACCTTGCAACAGAGCATGGTCCTGGCAAGAGTGACGTGAGAGGAAGATACAGACATCAGTCAAAAAATGTTTGTTCAGAGTACTTCTCCACATTGTAAGCAGACATAACGGACACGTACAACTTACCCAAACCGATGTGGAAATCAATGTAGCACTAAATCGTGCTATGGGAATTGCTCCCACAAGAGTTACAAATGATCACAGAACTACCCCTTTTGTAAGTTTTATCCCTCATTGCAATTTCATGCAATACAAATACAAAACACTTACCTGCTCTGTCTTGCACAATCTCTCATCCCCGTCAGGCAGCCACCATAGCAAGACAACATTCAGAAATCCTATGAATGATCTTTTTCATCTTTTTTCCTCCAACCTGAGAAAAGCTATTTTTGATATTCAGGAAGGCCATACATGTCATGATATATATGTATACCTCATAAGAAATGCTCTCTCGGGTTAGAGAGCTGAAATGCAAATCTGAAATTTTAGTACTCGCTGTTTCTTGACACTGACTGATAGTTAATGATTGAGTCCTGACTGCTATCCCCATGATTCTAGTGTTTTTTTCCAAATACACTTTCTCTCCCATTCAGTTTACTCTGTGGTCCATACCTATATTTTGTTCCTTACTGCACTTAACATATGTGTTAATAGTATGTTCTGTCTAGGAAAGAAAGCCGAATTTCTACCTCTAAAAGAAGATATATTCTAATTTTCAAATTTACAAATATGTTACAACATAGTAATAAATGAATGGGCACTTCTGTTTGCCCTTCTGTCAATATTAAAACTACTGGACAAAAGAGCATTACAAGAGAATAACCTGCTGATCAGCCTATCCAGCTGCCCCCAGTTAGCAATGGGTTCCCAGCTGGTCTTCAAACTGCAGACCTCATATACAGCTGTGTTTAGGTGTCAGCTTGGCCCATTATTGATGTTTTACTACTACATTTGCAAGTCATCAGCTAAAATCCTGAAGCCAAGCTTTATCAGGTGTTGAGAACAGTGTAGATTACAGACAGAAGAAAATCATAGAGGTGCTCAAATTTTCTTCAGACCCCAGCCCTGAAGTGTGAAAATTCAAGGGCAGGGTTAGAAATGAACTCAGAAGAAAAGTAAGCAAGATCAGGTGCAGTATGCAAGTCCGTACAGATTATTTGTTTCATAAAAGGAAAGGAGAGAAGAGACTGCAAAAACCTCAGATCTATTGTTAGAAACTTGTTTTTATCTCCAACCACAGACTATAAGCCTTTAAGCAGAACAAGTTGCATGAAGTTTTAATAGCTATGAAATCTGCCTATAAATGTATTTTGCTGTAACGGGGCTTTATATTGCACGTAGAATTTGACATGAAAGCCTGTTCAGAGTTAATTTTGCACTTCAGTGTGTTGTGTAGGAAGAAATTACAGTGAAGATATTCAGAAAAACTGTTCGTTTGAGGGACTAGCATCATATTTGTTGAAGAAATGAAGTAACACAACTTACTGTTCCCCAAAGGAATAAAGGAATTTCAATTGCTGGGTGAGAGTAGCTTTAGTATGAGCAAGGTAATATGACGAATTTAAGGATTTTGATGAAAATTGGTTAATGATCAACTGACAAGTTGAAAAAAGGAATAATAATAATAATAATAAAAAGGTGCCCCACACAAGCCTAGATCTAAAGAATTAATGAAACAAGAAATTAATAAAAAAAAATTGAGTAAATGCCCCAATTCAGAAAGTTACAGTGGCCATTACTCATTAACACTCCTTTCATAAAAAATAATAACCTGCACATAACCTCTCCGAAGGTTGTGTGATTTTGCAGTTAAGGGGCCCCTGCAGATGAGAATGGCTTTTGATTGTGCAACTTCATACACGCGATAAAAACAAAATCACATTTGGTGGAAAATTTAATTTTATTTTCTAGTCATTTTCCACTCTACTAAACTTCGAGATTCTTGAGGGAGGGACCACATCCTGTTCGCTCTGCACAGGGCTTGAACCTCCAATATGCTGAGGTACCTCAACAGGGTTGCAGGCCAGACAATGCAGCACACACAGGAGGGGACAAACAACAAGAGTGTTCCGATGACAATGTTCCTTCCTAAATATCATGACCCTCCCAACAGAGTCGGAGGTAATAAACAGTTCTATTCTTAAGCCGTCATCATTCTTTAGGGACAATCCAGAGAGGAACATAGTATTAGGACAGAACAAACATATCTAATGTCTAATGAACCTTCAGAAGGTGACTGGGTATGCCTCAGGCATCCCTGGACAACCTTTGAGGCACTTGCTCATTTCTATTTCTAGTTGCGCAGTATAGTCATGTTACTTTGAGCAGGCTGCTCTGTTTTCATGTGTAAAACTAAAGAATCTAAATGATGCCTGCATTGAGTGGGCTAGACCTGCACCCTGAATGTTTGCATGTGGGTTTCTTTTGCCTGAATTTTGAAGTTCATATGTAATACACATAGCAGAACCCTTGTTTCAATAACATGTGGAAGCAATAAAGTTGATAATACTATTCTGAGATTGATTAAAAAATGAAACGAAAAAAAAAAAAAAGAAGAAGAAGGAGAACTAACCAGTTAAGGCTCCTGTCTTTACTCTTGCATTTAGTAGTACATCCTGAGAGAACATGTGCTCTCTGCAACTGAAACTTTTTTACCGTCCTCTGGTACAGTTGCCAGTTACAAATATTTTTATAAAATGAAGCAGTGGTTATGTTAAGCTGGGAGTTCTTAGACACAAAAGCACCTTCATGAGTGAACTTTACAGCTGCTTCTCTACTGTAGTTGGAGCAGCTTGGGGTAGGTTTCCAGCAAGTAACAGGCAGAAGGAGTTTCACAAGAGCCAGGATCATCAAGCCCCTCTGACTTTCCCTTTAGCCCCAAAGAAGAGAGGGCATGGGGACAGAGGCAGGGGAGGCTGTCATTCTGGACCTCAGCAGCTGGCCAGTAGGTATCTGGGGATGCAGGCTGTCCCCTCTGTGGCAGGCAGAGACAGAGAAAGGACTTGCCTGGGTCAAATGGACTATGCATCAGAGTTGCACCAGGACACAAATGTCCGCAGCTGCTCTCTGTTTCCCATCCTCAGCCAAGAACCTCACTTCTGTTGCATCCTCCCCATAGAAAGCCCCTCAGTGGCCCAAGAAGCCCAACTTCTCTGCTTTCTCAGCTGTACACTGTAGTTTGCCGCATGAAGACACAGCAGCGACAGCGTGACGTTTTTATAACTCAGTAGTTCATTTATGACAGCTGCTGTCATGGGGTTACCCACCGGGTGGGAGAGACCTCAGCTATAGCCGAGCTCCATGCTGGGCAAGCTCTTGTGCACCAGCTGAAGTACAGTGTGTCCATGCACACTCAAAGCTTCAAATGTAAGGGTCAGACACTTTTCACTGAAGCTTAAATTACCACCTTTTACTCTTGCTTCAGGCTGAGAGAAAACATAGTTTGTTGCTGTGTCTCAGCTGACGCAAATGTACTTGTTCCTCCCAAGCACTGAGACCAGTGCCTGAATCTTGAGTGGGCAGAGTACAACCTGAAAGTGCCTAAATGTTTGAGATGATGCTTTATTGGTTTCCTCTCGTGCAGCAACTGTACAATTGGAGGGAAGTGACAGCTCTCAGTGTAAGGAGCTGCATGAGAGCTCTGGGTAAAAATAGCGCTGTCTCCTTCTCACAAGGAACTGTTGTTCTTGTGTTTACCCTGGACACATAACACATGCTAGCTCTGTGGTCCAGCAGCAAATCTACCTTTTAAACACCTTGCAGGGTAGAGCTATATATTCACTTGTTGATGCTACTCTAACAAATTTCTTAGACTTTCTTGGCCTAAACCCAAACAGCTGAGCCACAAGGCTTCCTACCAGAAGACGTGACAGCTAGTGCTTGATTCTCCAAGATTTTCAGAATCACAGAATGTTTAGGGGTAGAAGGGGCCTGTAGAAGTCATCTGGTCCAACCCCCGTGCTCGAGAAGGGACACCTAGAACAGGTTGCCCAGGAGCATATCCAGGCTGCTTTGGAAAAGCTCCAATACCTGCTATCTATTCATTAATACCTTAAACTCTGGAAGAGTTTCACTGTTTTTCTTCATTTTACTTGGATTTCTCAATGTAAGTATTCTGCATCTTATTAAAAAAAAAAAAGTATTTTCTTTTCTTAAAGCATATACCATCCACATTTTGAGTTTCTATGCAGACTCAGAAGACCATAGGAACTATTAAGCCACAACTAAGGCTACTTGGATAGCTATCTCTCTGTCTCTCTAAGTTTTTAACTTTACTCACCATGCTAACCACAAAGCAAGAGAAGAAATTACTGTTTCAATGTCCTTATAAACAATGGTTCTCCATGAACCTTTCAGAAGCAGCAAGTGCATTGCTATGCACAGGAGACTTCATGAGCTTTATCCAGTTCTGTTATTTTGCCTTCTGGAGATTTAGTCAAGAGAGTCACTGGGAACCTCCCAGGTGCTCCGGCACTTGGAAGCAGCCAAACTTCAGCTCTTGTGCTTTCCAGTAAGCCAGAGACCAGAAACACAGGACACGGAGGATGCTCATTATGATAAACCTTGCCTGTGCAAATCTCACTTTTATCCACGCTGGTTAAGCCCAAATCATCTGGAGGAAACTTCCTAGGACTTCTATCACTTTTTGATTCATCAGCAGTTGCCCATTTGCAAGCTGTCATGTCTCCTCCAATATAACCAAATGAGCACTTTTTCCTGGTGATATCCTGCCTTCCTTCACAAGTTTTGCTTTTACTCCTCTCCTTGGTACTCCCTCTGCAAGCCCTGTTTCTCTCAGTCCTGGAGAAACACCTATCTGCCAGAATCAGTGCTCTTTTTGTTCTCTAGTTATCCATGTATTCTGAGGTCCTTCTGTCTTCCCAGTTACAAAATTTAGTAAAGTCCAGCCAACTAAAGAGATAATTATTACAGACGTAGTCTTTACATGTCCAATGGCTGTGGTGAGTCTCCTCCATGAGACATCCATAGAAAACACCATATCACAGGGCAATCAGAGCTGATCCTACCTTAACTAGTGCTTCATAGGAAATATTCTCAATCCAGTTGCTTCTTTACAGGTAGGCTATAGCAGGATCTCCATGGTTCTTTTTCTTAGCTATGCAGGAGACATCAGGTGTAAGGCCTCCATGTTATATCAGCCTCAGAGCAGCTGTGTTACAGAGCACAGTGCTCCCACTGCATGGTGGTACCTCTGTGGGAGCATGGCCCTGGGGATGCAGAACCTTGTGTCCCCTCCCTTGACAATAGAGAATGGACCTCCCGCAACCCATCTGCATTGCTTCTTCCCCCAGCCACAGTGCAGTTCTCCAGCAAGACAGCAGTGGGACAATGATGCAGGTGGACACTAACAGTAGGAGGACCTGCTCCATGGGTAAGACAGCAATGAGACATCTCAGGAAACAGCTAGTCACACAGTGTGATGCCTGCAATCCCTTGGTCACCCAGTGGAAGGTCCCCATCTTTTAGGCTGAGCTCAAAGAGTTTTCCTACGCTGCGAAGGAATGAGCAAAAAAATGGGGAACAAGAAGGGCAAGAGAAGAAGAAGGTACAGAAGGATGTAGGGTTTTCTAAGCTTCTTGAATAAATAAATGCGTGCCTTTCTCTGCATTTTTACACAGTGGAACACTTCATAGCGTACAACAAAAATCCACAGCTCTGGACAGGAGCATATGTATAGCAGACAGAATTTAATGTAATAGATTTAGATAGGAAAATAAGATGCCAAATTCCCTGACTCATATTCTTCTGTCATAATGCACCTTCAACAGAAAACTCTTAAAGGCACTTGCTTGCTTTCAACTTGCTGATGGATTCAGCACTTTTATTTCCTGTACAAGAGGTACTCATGAAAAGATAACAGAGTCCTATAAAATAAGAAAGAGCCTCCCATCAGCTGTGACACTGATAATACATGTTCTTAATGAAGAGAAACCCAGTTCATAAGATTGACTAAAATAGCAAAGAATATACATTGATGTGACCTAACCCCAGAAGCATTTCTGTCATAAAGGGAAGGCTTGTTTTGTGCTTGTCAGCATATGTTTACATCTCTAAAGTCTTTTGTAGCAAGTTCTATATGGGAGTTGCCTTGTAATTACTGTGAGAAAACCTCAGAGAAAGACCTGAAGGCTAAACCACAAACTGTGCTATTTTTGAAACTCTTTTATTGTGTTAATTTCTACCTGACCTTTTCTTGAGGAGCTCTTGACCTTACTTCTACACACTAATCACAGTGCCAATCTCATTCCTAGCTGCCTGTCTCTCTTCTTCTGAGGGTCCTCTTGGATTCTTGAAGATGTTTCAAGACCACCCAGATCTATAGTCTCCTAGATATATGTTTTTTGGAGAAATGCACATAACTTCTCTCTTAAGTTTTAACTGGAGATAGAATTCAAAATAATATGGGACTTTCACAGTATCTCAGTAAATATTATGTATATGATACACATAACGGTACTGACTACAAGCTTTCTGCTGCTAGGCAGAAGCCTAGATTAGAGAAGACCAAGATACCAGTAATGATGGTAGTGTTGCTATCTTGATATGTGAATCAAGGGGGATTTTCAAAGCATTACTTTAAAGCTGGTGACTTGGTGATGAGGGTTAATGGAGAGATTCATATCCATGGCTCTTAATAAAGAAAGCAGAAAGCCTAGATAGATATCCAAAGGCAGAGGATGGTCTTGCACAAATGAAAGACAGAAAAGCTGAGACTGCAGCTGGAATGTTTGTAAGTGCGTATATATGGCTGTTATATGGAGCTCCTGTGTTTATGTCCTTCGTGCAGCTCAGTTACAGTGGGGATTTATTCTTCCCCTGATTATCTGGGTGTTAACGAGAAACTGCTGGACAAGGACAAAGTGGCAGATTTTAGCTTTCCAGTTTGGCTGTTCATTGCTCTTTAAATTTTTCTTTTGGAAGTTATAGATGAATATTTCTGTGGAGAGTAGGGAGCACTTCTTTCGGATAACATATTTTCCATACATAAATTTGCAGGGGAGCAATTTCAGATGTAGAAGCAACAAGTGCAAATGAGTTAATTAAACTGAAATGCCACTGAGAGTCACCATGATGACTCTATCCCAGTTAGAAGTAGGTCGTCGCAATTACTCTCATCACAAGACTGAATATGATGGGGGACCTGGATTAATGACCTCACAGAGCCAGGGACTGGAACTTCATTCCATGCCCATTGGTGATGTGCAGATGTAATCATGCAAAAATCAGAAGCAACATGCACAGTAATTGATGATTAGCTAAAAAATGTATAATGAAAGTAGGATAATTTTTGCTATTTTTCTTTCTTTTTCTAGTAAAAGAAAAGAAAGTGTAAAAGCAAACAAAAACCAAACAACAACAACAAAAATCTAGATTTGCAGGCCATACTATGACTGATACGATCTAGAGATGACCTTTCTGCTGTACCTGTTAGAGGGGCTGGCAACCATTCTTACAGGAAGTGGTTTGATCACATTGACGTTAAAGCTTCCTTGGCAGGTACCTTGCCTTCTTACATGACTTAACCATGTCCACAGTTGTGCCGTTGCTGTCACAGGCCAGTTGTCCCATTTTCCTACCCAGCTTCTTAAATCAGTGGCCCCTGGAAGCATTGAGACCTGAGCTTTCCTGGAACTGAAAGAAGGAAAGGTAGAATTCACAAATACTAAGTAAGTCCCTATTTCTATGAGAAGACTACAAAGCTTGGCTCTACTGGCCAAGAAATTCCTGGGAAATTTCCTAAAGGGGTTATTGGAGTTTCCCACAAAAAAGAATATGCAGATTTTTTTCCTCAGAAAACATCCATGCTGAATTCTCATTCAGTCTCTGGTTGGAATAGTGAACAAATGACGAAGCAATAAGTAAACTCCAGTTGCAGCTCCCTTCCGTGACCCCTTTTCTTATCTCTTTGCTTAAGCACAGGCCAGATGTCTATTTTTCAGGATATGAGGGTAAAATTTGCCAGGACAGAGACAAACTCCAGGGACTACTATATTGAAAACCGTATTGTTGGTGCTTGTAGCAGCTTCTTGTCAACAGCTTTAAATGTAGACTCATACAACTGTTTATTAAAAAACCCCTGTAAACATGAAGTCATACCAGCCTCAATCTAGAAGATTAATTCATCCTTCAAGAATAATGATCTCCGTGTGCCGTTAAACATCCCATCACATTCCTCATAATGCCAACACCTGGATGATTTGTAGATCATAATTTGATGAAGACTCCATGACAAAATTATATCTGTATATGGACTGTAAGGCACTTCATGATCATGAACAGATGTATATAGAACTTCATCAGGATCAGCCCTGAGCATCCTCTTTGATACTTTCTCAGTGACAATTGCATTTTGAGATACGTCAGAGAGTTGATTTTTAACTATCTCACATGATCCTGATAAATTGCATAATTCCAGTGTTTAATCAAATTGTTGTGCTGGATACCTTGAAGATGACAACTATTGTATCAATACAGTTACCTATGTCAACCAGACCCATAATCGTGTCAAACAAGATCGTTGCCTTTCTTTGACAAGACCTGAATTCCATGAAAATGTAAGTAACAAAACCTTATATGATTTGTAACATGTTAAGTCAGAGCTAAATGATCTAAAATGAAACATGAAAATATACTGTTCAGATAAGTTCAAAAATGAAACCAAGCAATTAATTTCAAATTTTTTAAATGCAAGTTTATTGAAATAGACATATTTCACTTAACTGCAACCAGTATTTCATCTAAAGGTATTATAGTGCCATTTTTCAGGTGATGAATGTTTACTCTGAACTTTTTTGAGATGCTGTGAAACTAAAGCTCCTAATATTAATAATTGCTCCTGGGGAAGAGAAGGACCAGACAAATGATTTCCTTACAAGTCTGTCATCAGTACTGTTCATGCACCTTGCATGGTCTTTCTAGGAGGCTGGTAACACACCACAGACCACAACCTTCAGAGTACATGCGTACAGCTAAGTCCTGTTATACTGTCTGTGGTATTTAGTATGCAGTATACATAGATCTAACAGACACGTGCATTAAATGGTCCATATCAGGCAGCAGTAACTAAAAAACAAGCTGACAGGGATGAACTAGAGACAGGGGTCCTTAATCACCCAACCAGCCCTGTTCCCAGTGGAGCCATCCATGGCATTTCCATTTTTACTTAAAATCCCTAGTCACAATGTGTGGGGGGAAATTAAGTGTAATTTTGTAGTGAAGCAGGAAAGCAGTTTTAGAATTAAAATGAGGAGAAGGAGAAGTGGCAATTTAAAGATAAGGAGCAGCATACAGGTACCTCGTCACATCAAGACAAGGCCCATAGCCCTTCAGACTGCTACATGCCATAGCCAGAAAGGCTGTTGCACAGAGAGCTCACCCAGCTCTACCTCCAGAAACTGAAACAAACTTGCAGCTGCTGCTGTATCCCTGTCCCTGGGCTCTCTTTTAGGGTAGCAGAACCCGGGCACTAGAAAACTCTCCAGACTCCAGCTGAGTACTGTATTTATACTGTCCTTTCTTGTAATTTGTTTCTAATCTTGTAATGAAAAGCCTGGCCTTCAGCTTTCTTTAATAAGAATCTTCTGTATTCTGACCCTGAAATCTGTTCCAGGATATGAGAGCAAGGTAGATGGGGCATGAATTGAGAAAATCATTGAAGTGGAGTGCTGAATCCAAATAAAGCTGTGTGGGTTTCTGCACACACATACACACACCTCCAGACATATTTTAGGTACTGATGGTGTGGACCACTTGCTGGCACACCAGAGCAGTTCCTGTGCTGATTTAGGAGGAGAGTTTCCATCCCACAGACATGAAGCAAACATGCAAAGAGCAAGGGAATGACCACACAGTCCTGGGCAAAGAAGTGGGACATCAGACCTGGGTATAAAGCTGTCAGCACGAGACTGAGCATTAAAATACAAAAGCATTCCTGCTCTTCTCATCATCTTTCAGACATAGCTCGCAATGCACAGCATAGTCCAGATTTCTTCAGTGTTCAAAAGAAAAGCTCTGTCTCTTGCAGCTAGGGAAACTAATATACTGGTGTATTGGCAAGCGAAGGGCTGATTCCTCCTAGATAAAGGGATTTCAGTCGTTATTAACAGATAGCTTGCCTTCATGCCTTGTGGCCAGACGGGAACTGTACAACCAGATAATTATTAAGTGCTGAGGTTCTGAAAAGGCATTTGTGGTTGTGTCTGTCTAAGAATAACCAGTGGTCACTGGACCTGGAGTCCGAGGTGCTAAACCTGTTTTGCTGGGCTCCTGCTTCCAAATCAATCACCTTCACAGGGCTGTGGAGCTCCGAACTGGTGCGAGCTTGTTTTACCCACCCACATTTGCTAAAAAATCTGTGAAAGAGTAACTTGTCCTTGCAGGCTTGATACCAGCTGAGGACTGGTGTGCCCCACAGCCTGCACACGGCCAGTGCAGGACACAAGGGCAGTATTAACATTGTGCTCTCTGCCGTCAATACGGTGGTAGAAGTGCACTCTGCATTCCTGTGCCTCATCTGCATGAGGTTTGTGTTGGGGTTGATTTGGTGGCTTTCCTTCAGAACAGCCCTCTGAAGTATTTTCAGTGTGACTGAAAGCCAGTGTCCCAAGAGCTACCTACCCTGTGACTCTTGGGCTCAAGCTGCTGCCGGCTCTGCTGCTGCACTGGTGGGGACTGGTGTCACTGTACAATGTCTGCAATATCACTGTGTATGTGGAGGAGACTGAAAAAGAGTGTGGGGTGGGATTCAGCAGCAGGCATGACACATCCATCAGAGCGAATATTTCTACTCGGAGGGGGCTTACAGTTTTTTACTCATCTGCTGGAACAGTGGTGCAAGTATGCTATTTGCCTGTTAGTGACACACTTTAATCTACATTTATTAAAATATAATTTACCCAGAATAATTTACAGGTACAAATTACACTTCATTTTAAAGCAAACGGTCAACAGAAATGGACTTGGCACTCACACAAGGATTCCCTGACACCAGGGCAGCTGAACCGGGCAGTTAATTGCTACAGTGCAGTTTGGTTATGCACTTTGTGCATTAAGACCTGGAGCTACTGAAGAGTGTTGACACCACACAAAGCAACAAAGAGTGTATATGCCGTGTCTCTTGTTATAACAGAGAGGGAGCCCTGGAGGGACACCCCACGGGTGGGCAAAGGTTGGATGCCCACTGTGGCTGGATGCGGCCAAGCGGTTTCTGGCACATGGTGCTGCAGAGACAGTCTGCAAGGAGCTCACGGAGTAGCCATGCCCCATGACAGGAGGTCTCTTTGCTCCTTCTGCTTAGCAAATCCTCTGTAGCCAGTGTTGTAGACAGGCTAGCAACGTTTACCGCAGTCATTATAGCCAGTGCAGGGTTATATTCTGCTTAGCTTCTGTTAGCTTTGGATTTTGTGTCTGTATTAAGTAAACTGCTGCTTTTGAAATAGCTGAAATCGCTGACTTACATAAGGGCATATTCATTGTCATACATCCCTGCAGATAAATAACTAGCCTGCTGACCTTAGAGGGGATGGACATGGCAGCAGGAACATTGTTTCCAGTAACACCGGCTGGAAATTTTCCAGGTGATTTTTTTCCTTCAGAAAACACTGATCTGATTTTAAAAGCCAGTAGGGAAATGACTTGGTCACTGGTCACAGTGTTCACTGGAATACTAGTGATGCCTTTTACATGATTGGCCTGTATGATTTATGTTTTGTTATAGCTTTACCTAAAAGTTAAAAAATAAAGAAGTCAACACAAAATGGCTTAGCCTAATCAAAATAAAGCCTTTTCCTAACAGAATATTTCATTTAAAGGCAGCCTTGGCATTTCCAAAATTAGATACCTGAAGAAAATTCATTTTGTAATAAATACCCACCTTTTGAGTTTTGATGTTGAGCAAGGACAAAAGGTAGGACTAAGGTGCTGAAGCTCCTCCTGGCATAGAAGTTTTGCTTCTGGACTGATTCCGGTTCACACAATGCAACACAGCTGTGGAACAAATAAAAACGCACAAACACTTCACAAAGAAGGTGAATAGGGCTTTCCAAAGGCTAGAGGAAGTTAAGAGGACAGTGGGTCAGAGGTACAAGAGCTTAATGGGAAAAAAAAAAAAAAAAGATCTTTCTTTTGCCATGAAAGGAAATCCTTGATGGACAGGATCTCCCTTCTGGCACAGAGGGTCTTCATTTTAGTAATGCCCAACCACTGTAGGAGCACTTCACAGTTCAGTGTAAAACAGAGCAGCAATCTCATGCTGACCTAGTTTTCTCTTGTCCACTAAAGCATTAAAACATCTCTTTTTACCCTTGTTTTGTGAAAAATGCAACTCAGCTAATGGGAGAATCTAACCCTGTCAGAATGAGAAATTCTGAAATAGTTTCTAGTTGCTTTGGAAAAATGACATGAAGCATTGAAATAAAAATATTCAAAGGGAATTTAGGCATTTCTCACTTTGGTATTTTTTTTTCTTTTTCAGCTTGAGGATCTGTTGGTTCATTCTTTAGAGATGTTAAGACATTGAACACAGGTATCCAACAGAAATCAATGTATTTCTTTTGAAAAAATGCTTAAGATGATTACAATTAATTTACAGAGTGATACAGACATTGAGGGCATTCAGATTCCTACTGCTCAGATCCCGAAACGAAAATTAAGCCCTAACTCCTACTGCAACACATGGGATTTGGAGGCCCTCTGTCTTCATTCCTTGAAAGGTCACAGAAAAAGATGTTTTAGTGTGTTTAAAAATCTGGGCCATATTTAGATGATTTTGCTTTTGCCAGTGTTTTGGTGCCAACAATGATGCGGAGCTTTCCGGGATCCTGCCTGGCTCCAGCCCAGTTCACCTTGAACTCCAGTTGTTCTGGTGTGAGCCAGCTTCAACTCCCTGTTGGTATTTGCTCCAGCTCTGCAAATACCACCAAGGCAGTCCACTGCCTTGAGCACCCAGCCATCCTCTGAAGCAGCATAACCTTATATCTGCATTTGTGGCACAGTTTATTCTCAATCCAATCGGGAACTCATGAATTAATATCTACTTTTATTATGTAAACAGTTAATATGCCTTTCTCTACTAGCATCACCTGCATTGGTGGCATCCAGCTGACAACAGAGACCATTTCCTGGTTCTTGAATTGGAGCTGAAGCGCAATCACCGAGGTCAGTCTGGCTGTCCTTCTCTCATGGTTATCCCATTCTCTAACAGCCTTCATCAGAATGAAAGTGTGGAAGATGAAGCAGCAAGATAAAACAAAGAAAATCCTAGATGGACAATCCAATGTGAAACCATAGTCAAAAATATAAATGAGAAAAATAGCTAAGCCCTATGTACCATCAGACTCTAAATGTCCAAATTTAGACCTCATTGTTAATGTCTGTACTGTCCTTAGGAAAGTGCACCAGGGAGTAAGTTGAAGCCCAACACTTTCCTCAGATCTTGCTCCAGGTGCCCCTCGTTGCTGGACATGGTACAGGGCTGGCCAGGGGCCAATTGTCACAGCCCTTCCAAGAAGAACGTGGTGGCTGCCTTCTGTTTTATTGGCCATGAGTGAGGAATAACCCAGTAAACTGCTGCTGGGTGTACCAGAGAGGACAGAAGCATGTCTGGGGCTGTGCCAATGGATGGCAAGACCCCAGCCTCCCACCCATCCACCATGCTCTGAAGTTTGCTAGTTCCCACAACTACATGCATCTTATGTCCAGCAAGTGAGACCAGACTCACATCCAAAATACAGGCTAGAATTACCTTAACTGTGAATGCCTCAAAGTTGAGTATTCAAACTTGCAGCGACTTCTGGAAATGATGATTATTTTATCCAGGGTTATTCTCACTACAAGTCTTAATGTATACTTGAGACTTTTGGGAAAAAAAGGTAAAAAGTTAACACTCTAAGCGATCTTCAAAAATAGAAAGTTTTGTGGTACTGAAGTGTAGATCATTTATTTCACTGTGTGCAAGTGGCACAGTGAATCCAGTTTCATGAAAATATAGAGGAAACAACTAGCTTCCTCTGGTTTGCAGGGACTTTTGTTTTGTAATCTGCAGCTACTGTGTTACTCTCAGACTCCAGACCCATTTGTAATCATCTCTTCAATGGACCAGCTATCTTTGTTAATATTTGTTTCTGCCCACTCATAAAAAAAACTTGCCTACACTGCAAGACAAACACATGTTGACCCTACAGATAGTTGCCAGGCTGAAAATCTGAGAAATATTGCAACTGGACTCAGCACCAGAGGGCGAAGATCATTCATCTTAGTAATCATTGTTGCCTTGAACTCTTGTCAAGATCTAGACATTGAGAGCAAGTTGATTTCTACCTTCTCCCTCAGCTGTGTGAAGTGAGTGTCTCTGCATTTGCCCAACATAAGCTCTTGTTGCCTTTCACATTTGCATATTCTGACCCAATCTCCAACTAGCAATGGATAATAAATATTTGCACCTAAAATTAATAACTCGGCCCACTGCTGTGAGAAAAGGAAAAGGTCATTGGCTGTGTTTCCGGCTTCTAAAGGAAAAGGATGCAACCTTAGTTCTGGCAACCAGTAAACACAAGGCCAAACACAAGTTTGGCACTAGAGCAGCTCCATGGGGATGATCCTCATAGTGCTGAGAGCAAGATGGGCCACAATACAGTGGTAGATGGCTTGTGCCCAAGAGGTGCCCCACTGCCCATCCCACCATGCCCAGGGCTGCATGGGATTCAGACTCAGCAGTATAATTTCAGTACGGCTGTGTCTTTACCTTTTCTATTTCTTTCTTTCTCAGGAGAATGGACTGGATCTTCAGCTGGTACCGTGGAGAAGAGCAAATGGCACAAAACTGATTTGTACCGTGAAATGCACTGTGATGAGGGCCTTGCCCCATGTGGTCTGAAGTGGCCCCTTTGCCACTTTAACTAGGCAAAATCACAAGGACCACAAAGATAAAGTTTCATCCTTAGCTCTCAGCTGCCTGAGTTTAAGCAAGCTCCATGCCATTTCACTAATCAATTATTTTTCTCTTTTAATTCCATTATGACTGGCCATGAAGCAGACAATAAAATATGGGCAGAAGAAACTGCAAGATGAGATAAGATAGAGGCTTAAACATTTTTCAAATTAACCCAATTGCTTTGTGTCATTTGAGAAGATAATGTGCTTTTTTCTCTCATGGCTAATGAAACCGTGGCTTCAGAGATCCCGAAATCAGGAGGGCACACTCAGCCCCAGCCCCACTCCTGCTGCAACTGTCTGAGCCAAGGAGAAAGGCTGGTGGTGGTGCTGTGCCACGGGGACCAGAGTGCCTCAGCCTGAGCCACCTATGCCCATCGGTGGGGACCCAGGGCAGACATATCCACAGGTAAATATACTCCTTTCCACTGCCCAGCCACAGCATGATGTGATGACCATCTTCTCCAACCATGTCACAAGGGGAGAGGTTTCCAGCCACAAAACTGAGTTCTCCTTCAGCCTGGTGAAGCCCAACCAAGCCGAGAGCTTAACCAGAGCCATTAGCTGCCTGCGGTCCCAAACTCTTCGATCCTACAAATTGTCCACATGCCTTGAGTTTTTTCCAGGACCTATGCTACACCAGAGTTTAAATTGTATTCATACCACTTTTCTCTGATTTCTCTGATGCCTTTAGTGGCTTACAGCATCTAACGGTGCTTCAAGACCTATATATCAACAGCACAATGAGCCAGAATCAGTGTTGCAAGGACTAAGCTGGCATTCACGCAACAAGGATGGCACATTGGTCATAGTAACATCTTGTCAGGACCTTCAGGGGCCTAAGTGATTTATTGGAGAATGGTAAAATGCTGGGTACATGTGAAATACCCTCTGGGAGCAGAAAGAAAGGAATCACCAAATATTTAGATTCATTTTTATAAATGAAATGGAGAAAATGAAATAGTCCAGGATACATTTGTTGCTACTCATGGACATCTCATATTTTTTCGTGATGACAATTTTTAACCCTTTTAAAGTCCTTTTCAACCTCCTGCTACTGTGTATTACATATCATGCTGTAGTGTTAATTGTTGCTTTAGAAATGTGGAATTAAGTTCACTACAGAAGTGAAACTGGTTTTAGGACATTAGATATAATTTCACCTGAAGACCCTTTTAAAGCTGGTATGTGGATAAAATTTCTCTCATCTGCTGCATATGCACAAGGCCCAAACATCTGCATATGCAGTTCGCTAGACTATGTGCATAAGTGAAAGCACCTGGAGGTGGCACAGAACATTTGTGCAAGCTGTTTTTGAGCTAAAATTTCAGGAAATACAGACCATAGACCCTAATCCAGCAAAGGACAAAGCACACTGCTTAATTCTAAGCATGTGAGTAACTCCCATTGCCTTTGCATGGTGTACCTGGGCAGATCAGCTGGCTGTGCTTCAGGAAAGCCTTTAATAAGTTTTATTTGATTTCAGCAGGACTACACATGTGCTTCATATTAAATCTCTGCCTTAAGTAGTTTGCTAGAGTTCTTTGCTCCCAAGATGGGCTCTTCCTTCTTTTTTCCTTGAACTGGAACTAGTTTACAAAAAAATCTTCATCATTTTTAATTATTCATGACTGGCAAGCACCAACGAACAATGAAGGTGCTAAAGCTGCAAAATCTGTCTGAGGACTCGAGGTGGGAGGACAAAAGGGTGGTGCTAAGCTTGGAAGGGAGGGTGCCATTGCACTTTGGATGGGGATTTTCCCCAGCCGCTTTCACTCTGAGGTTTCAGCTGCCCACATGATGGAGACTGCAAGTGTGGGGTTTGGAGAAGGTGAATGCGACGCAGCAGGCTCAGAGACAAGCAGCAGTGACCAGCAGTGAGGGTCTCTGGTGCTTCCCTGTGAGAGGTGGCACATTTAGGTGGTGCTTAGGTGGAGCACCTCCCTTTCAAAGCAGCTGGTGGCACTGAGAGGTGACTTCTTTTATTATACACACGTATGTCATCTTGCATTGACTCCAGATCTTGGCTCAGCGATCACACACATGCAGATAGTTTGCAAGGTCTCTACCAACAAGCCACGGTTTCTTTAGGGCACAGATGTTGGCATTTGCTTTTCAACACCTCCCTGTAACTTTACACACATGGTCTGGGTTTATTTTCAGTCGAGGTGTTGCGGCATATAGTTTATATCTGTCCTCAAACCCACTTCCAGGAAGGGATTCCTAGTGTGTCACCCCACACCACCACCACCTCTCCACTGTGCCTGCTAAGGTCATTGTGCCTGAACTGCGGCAGGAAAAGCATGTGTTGAACAGACTGATCTCCCCTGCTCTTCTTTCGGTGCTGGATCACTGGGACCACAGGCACTCTCAGTGCAAACCTCCCCTTTAGCATATTCACTTATCTCTGTCTTAGAGAGGTGGGGTATGCTGAGGTGGGGTGATACCCTGATGTCCTCCCACCTGTAGTTTTCTCCACACCTTGGAGTAGCTTTCTGTGTGTTTTGGACTTCAGTATCTGCCTGTGCATAAGGTCAAACTTTCATCTTGTGTCCTGGAGGGATAATGCATCTAGTCTTAAGTACCCTTGGTAGTTCCCCTTAAAGCACAGCATAAGAAAGTCAGTGTTCCCGTGTCTCAGTCTGGCCACAGGTCTCTGCAATATTTTGGTATACTGAGACAAGCACCAGATTCTGTAGTCACAATTAAAGATACCTGTGTACTTATTTTTATTAGAAAAGGAGGGAGGAGAGAGGTGAAAAAATTTTCAAACACGCTGTCAGAATGACTGAAACTTAAAGAAAAAACAACCCACCTTTTCTAAAAAGTGAATAAAAGATACCAAAAGATTTTCAAATTTCAAAGCAAACTGCATGACCTCGACATCTCTTAGTCATGCTCATGACTGCTGAGGGCTGTCGTGCTTATAAAGAAGGTGGAGCTAAAGAAAAGGACTCCCAGCAGTGGAGAAACACACTGAAAAGTAGGACTAGCCTTAGCCTTGTGTATCTTAAAGCAGCGCTTTCATCGCTTAGAATTGCTGCACTCACGCTCCCACCACTTCCTAATCAGAACTACCAACATACCTACGCTGCTGGAAAACTGAGGACCACCGAAGTCAACTTCACATCAACTTAATCTACATGCCTGGTGCCACCTCCTATAAACCACAAGGATAAAGTCATCAGCAGCAAGGCAGTACTGTGCAGTGATTCAGGACATTTGAGCTTTGCTGGGGCAAGCCGTGATCACTGACTCTGAAGAACAAGGACGCTTTGCACGGTCTGTGCACGCATCGAACCTTGGGTGCTGGAGGGCTCCTGTTGGCACTGGCTCTCCAGCTGTCCTGTGCTCCCAGGCTGGCGTGGAGCAGTGGCAGGCTGAGCATCTGGCTGTCTATATTCATGCTGGGTTTCCATAGCTCTTTTCCATAAACAGTCTGATCTCTATTTCGATAGTGCACATGTATTCTCCTCCGAGACCCTCGCTTCCATCTCTGGCTATTCACTGCACCCTTCCCTGTGCTGCATCGCAGTCCTTTTCTCCACCATCTGCTGCAAGGAGCTCATTTGCCAAAAGGACAAGATCTCTAAGGGCATAAAGGAAGGAGCCCATCAACATTGCTTTCGTCCCACCGTTTGTTGGCACGAAGCCAGGTGCTAGCCAGCCATGGAGAACTTTGCAGGACCTCTTTGTTCAAGTGCATTTTACAATAAATGTTTGTCAAGGGCACAGCGCCCTCATGTCAATGAAAAGGGGCCCATCATGGGAGGAAAACAGATATATGAGAATGCCGCTTCTACTGGCCAAGGGCAGCCACCTGCCCGGGGTGCTGCAGGTGCCGGGGACCACACTCAGTCTCCCGCTCCCCTTGGCCCCAGCTACTGCTGGCAGCAAAGACAGCACCGGCTTGCTGCTGGTGTACGTGACTCGGGCAGAAGACGGATAGAGGCAGCACTACGTGGGCTGGCAGCTGCTGACCGTGCTGGAGCTGACCCTGACCATCGGCTGTGTCGCAGCGGTTGCGCGTGTTACCGGCCAGCTCCACGGTGCCCCTGCCTGGCTCTGCTGTGAGCTGACGGGCAGGCAGGCAGGCAGGAAGGGGCATCAGCACTCATGCGGTTCCTCCTGCATCCCCTCCAACGCCTCTGGCCTTTCCGTTGCTCTCCAAACCGTGTCGGAGGAAAGCCAGTGCATCCTTCATGGGTGACACTCCCAGCTGTTCCTGCAACCCCACCTTGCCTGCACAGAAGCACCTGTACTGTTGGTTTTGAGAGACAATGTAAAAAAACGAGAGAGGATGCTCCCATGAGCTACAACCAGGGTGCTTCATGGAGCTGAAAGCCAGACTCCCTGCCCTGAGCACACAGCCCGATGCAGGAATTGCCACAGACGGGCACATGCAAACTCCGGCACCACCATTCCCACAGCAGCACCTTCCTGGGCACAGTGTCGTGGGGAGAGGCAAGGGCTCGTTTTCCAGCTGCAATCCCCTGGGCTGGTACAGCAGAGCACTCACCTCACCACTGCTTGCGCCGAAGCAGTGATTTATTTTTTTAATTATTCCTTTTCCTGAGACTCCTCCTGTGCCTTGTGCCTTCCTGCAGCAGTTAGGCAGGGCTCAAGGCTGGGAAGAAAGCATGTTTTGGAGGAGCACTGAACTGGGGCTAACAAACCCTGCCAGCAGACACTGCTTGGAGGAGAGCAAAGGAGGGTAAGGTACAGAGCTTGTCGGGTGTTCCACTGCTCTGGCCAAATGACAGCCAGAGCTACAGTCACACCATCACAGCCTGACATGGGTTGTATTTACACCACACCTTCAAGAAGAGTTATATGTCAGCATGAATATTCTCCATATATATTTATATTCATCCAGAGCCAAACTGCTTCAGTACCAAGGGATACTTTGCAGAGACATGAGGGAGGAGGAGAGATCTGGGAAAATTTAAGAGCTCTGAAAGTGATATAAACCAGCCTTCCCATAAACTAGGGAAGTGTGAGTGTAGGGCCCACGCCCAGCCACACTTCAAATAAATGTTTTACATTAATCAGAGAAGAATAAAGGAAGGCTCCCAGCTCCCCGGTGAGAGAAGGAATGAGTTTCCATTCCTGACTGTCTCTGTGAACATTTAATGCTCCTTTGCTTGGAGCTGATCATTTCAGACCCAGAGATTAGATCAATGCACTTTTTCATTTTTCATGGTAAGCAGGGAATACTGTGGCAAATCTCATGGGTTAGAGTTAAAGGGAAAAGGGAACACGGAGAATGGAGGGAATTTATTATAAGGTGGGTGAGGGTAAACTCCCCTGCTAGCATTTCAGGGAGCCCATGCAGCAAAGAGACCCGGCTGGTATCTGGGTAGCGAGAAGGAGCTGGCGCATTGGCTGCTGTCCCGTGCTGCGCCCTGCTCCCCATCAGCAGTGGCAGCCGTGGTGCGGCCAGCACTAGCACCTGGCATCGTACTGGTCCTTCCCCCATCCCCTCCACGCAGCCCCACGCAGCACGCACTGCCTGTTCCTTGCCCTCCCCAGCTCTGAAGAGCGATTATTCCGTCCTTATTGTCAGTGGATGAATGGGAAGGCTATGCTGCAGGGCTGAGTCACAGAGACGTGATGAAAACAAGCTGGAGAATTTAAAATGCCAGCTGCCGACTGATGCCAAGTCAAAATTAATCAGGCTCCTTGATCACTATTGTGACTGCTAACAGAGAAGTGTATGTATATTAACTTGGTTTCCTCTCTATTGTCCAACATGCCCTGGGGTTGTATAATTTACAGGTAATTAAGTTCAGCAAGGATTATTGAAAAACAGAAAAGGATGCCAACCTAACTCTCTTTTATTCATCTGCCAATGAGACTATGGTATAATTAACCAGTTAGCTTTGGTTTAACTCCCATACAAGCCAAACACGAGGGTACTATTTTGGGTCCATGAAAATTTGCCTAGATAGGGCATTAGAGGGATGGAAAGGAATATTCTTCTTTACGGTGCTAATCAGGACAATGCAGTCTTTGGGCTAGTGTTTAGATCCACACTGATCTGCAAGAGCTCTCTCCAAAGACATTGTGACATGGCATAATTACAGAGTAAGGCTACCTGGTGCCTGGCAGCTTTCCAGCCAGAGCAGTGAAAGTTTTCCAGATTTAGACCCTAACATTTAGAACATATTCTTTCACAGGAAAAAAAATATCGCAAGCTGCTTAAGAAACATGTCCATGAATGTGCTTCTGGATTTTTAAGTCAGAGCTAGGTAGATTTTTGTGCAATTTTAAAAATGGCTGATATTTTCATTCTGAAATTTCATAGAATCATAGAATCACAGAACGGTTTGGGTTGGAAGGGACCTTAAAGGTCACCTGGTTCCAACTCCCCTGCCATTGGCAGGGATGCCACCCACTAGATCAGGTTGCCCAGGGCTCCATCCAACCTAATCTTGAGCACAAGATCACTTGATCCACAACTTCTCTGGGCAACCTGTTCCTGTGCCTTAAAGAACTTCCTCCAAACATCTGGTCTGTCTCCCCTCTTTTAGTTTAAAACCATTCCCCCTTGTGCTGACAATATCTGCACAAGTAAAAAGTCCCTCTCCATCTTTTTTATAAACCCCCTTTAAGTACTGAAAGGCTGTAGTGAGGTTTCCCCAGTGCCTTCTCTTCTCCAGGCTGAACATCCCCAGATCTCTCAGTCTTTCCTCACAGGAGAGGAGCTCCAGCCCTCTGAACATCTTCATGGCCCTCCCCTGGACCGTCTCCAACAGGTCCACATCTTTCTTGTGCTGGGGGCCCCAGACCTGGATGCAGGACTCCAAGTGGGGCCTCACGAGGGCAGAGCAGAGCAGGACAATCACCTCCCTTGACCTGCTGAGCACACCTCTGTTGATGCAGCCCAAGATGCAGCTGGCCTTCTGGGCTGCGAGCGCACGCTGCTGGCTCCTGTCGAGCTTTTTGTCCACCAGAACCTCCAAGTCCTTCTCCACAGGGCTGCTCTCAATGAGTTTTTCTCCCAGTCTGTACACGTCTAGGATTGCCCCAACCCAGGTGCAGCACCTTGCACTTGGACTTGTTCAAACTCATTAGGTTCATGCGGGCCCACTTCTCAAGCCTGTCCTGGTTCCTTTGGATGGCATCCCTCCCTTCTGTTGTATCAACTGCACCACTCAGCTTGGTGTTGTCAGCAAATTTGATTTAAAATATTCAAAAATAGATTTAACAGTTAAAATATAAGTTACTTAGCTATGATGCTATTGAAGTACACCACAAGGCATAAAGGAAGACGACCTTTCCATCTGAATCTCCATCGTTTTCTCAGCAGAATATGAAGCATCCACATTTACAATAGAAGTCCATCTATCCCAGTATCCCGTCTCTGCCAGTGGCTCCTGTGAGCTGTTAAGGAAAAATGTGGTCCTTGCCGGGTTTTTCTCCCACAGCCCAGCCATCAGTGCTTCGGTGATTTTCTGAGCCAGAGGTCATGCCTAGGCCATCAGGTTCAATAGCTCTTGATGGGACCTTCTTCCACCTTATTTAGGTGTCTTTTCTTTTTTAACTTTTGTACTTGTGGACTATAAAACATCCCATGGCAATGAGTTCTGCAGTTTAATCATGGACTGAGTGAAAAAGCAATACCTTGCTGTTAATTTATTTCTCTCTCTCTCTTTCT
>VXAL01008016.1:235-11926 GCA_013399475.1 Chauna torquata
AAAAGTTTACTCCTCCTCACCTGCAGAAAAGTATATGCCTATACTTAATCACTGGCATTCTCTATAGTAGAATACTCTGTGCCGTTTAGTCAAAGACGCACAAATTTCAAAGGCCAGTGCAGGCCATACGAGATCTCACATGAAGGCACAGAAGCTTTGCTGAGGTGGGATGCTCACCATTTGAGAAAGACAAGGAAGGACACCTAGGTCACTACCTCATAATCATTTGTCAAACCCACAACGATAAGCAGTTGGAATAAAATGGCTGGTGGAAAGCATCTCTGGTGTTTCTCTCACACAGAGAGAATGATCTTGGAAAAGTATTATTGATTAAGTCTGATCACCACTGTTTAGTGGTATCCCTAGGTACTTCAAAAGGCACGTCAGGACAAAATGTATGTAAGGCTGGAAACAAATCAATAAGGACAACACATATCCAGATTCACAGAATTTGACCTGAGTCACCTAAAATGACCTCAAATAGACACCAAGCAAAAAAAATTATAACTGGTTGACAGTTTTATACATTCTTGAATTGAGACTTGTAGAGCAATGGATAAGAACTACATTCTCTAACTAAGAACAAACATCGGATATTCTACTGTTTCCATGAAATTCTGCAATCTAACCACATTCAATGCAAAAGCACACTTACAAACTGGGTTCTGTTCTTTTCGAGTGACAATAACATTTGCATAGATTACAGATGTCAGAAGATTAGTTCAACCACTGATACTTTATCAGTGAGGAGTGGGGTAGAAGCAAAGTATTACACAAAAAATTAAGTAGAAGTACAGGAAAACAGTCAGTTAGCAACACTGTACATTCAGCATTATCTTACTTCTTCTGGTGTTCCAGCCAAGCTAATTCAGCCTTTGTCTTCTCTTTCAGAGCCTTCTCCCGGAGCCGAAGTAGTGAGGACTGATGAGCTGCTCGCATTTCCTCTTCTTTCATGTACTGTCTTACCATCTCCATGGTAAATTTAGAGAAACTATCTTGTCCCCCTGAGAATGGCATGCTTAGCTCCTGAAAGGCAAGACAAATTTGGCATGATTTGATAATACAGAAGTTCCAAACCTTTTTTCAATTACAAACTGTGTGACACACACACACACACATGCACACACACGCACACGAAGGGAAGCTGTTTTTTCTCCCTGAGCTTTTGTAGACCAACTTTTCTGCTCCAGGTTGCATGACAGGATATCCCCTCATGGGGGAAAGAAGAAGCATTCTCTTGCACCTCCTAGCTGTGAGTAGACACAGTAAGAAGAATTCACCATTGGGCTTTTGTAACCTACCTCAAAAAGTCACTCCTCTTCTCCAAAGCCACAAGAGAACAGGTACAGGCCTGGATAGACTGTTCCACAATACAGATCATCTCACACAACAGTGACATATGGGATGCTCATACAACTTCATGTTTTCAGATTGTCAAAGAACCAAAGTTTGTAAACGCAAGTAACAAAGAATGGCTTACCAAGCTCACCAGCACAATTGAACTGAGATGGTTAATTTACCTTAACTATGTTTGCTTGACCTACCTTGATAGATGACAGAGCTGTTTTTTCTGGGGAGACTTCCTCATCAGAATCATCACGATTACCCCGTTTCTTTTCCAAGTTAATTCTACGATGACTCTCAGAGGGCAGCAAAGACCGAAAAGACTTTTCTTCAATCTCATCCTCTGTCATGGACTCATCAAATTTCAAGGAATACTCTGTTGCAATGGAAGCAGAATCTGAGAGAGAAATTGGGGAAGTGGGTTAATGCTCGGGTATGTACCATGAAGGCCATTTTACTGTCTCAACCCAGTAAAGTTGTGAGGGGCAAGGGCAGGAAAGACAGGGGGAGGACTACTCTAATACAGAAAAACGGGTCTACTAGAAGAGTGACCTTGAGTTACAGGACATAATGCAATACTGTTATCTAGCTTAAAAAGACCTAATGGAATTCTGTATACAGGTATGTGGTGGAGTTTAGCTGCCCAGCAGGGTAAATGCACTTTTGAAGCTACCAAAACATTTGGTCTTCAGCCTGTATATTCAGCAAGTGAACACGTGGCTACAGTTAGCAGAGCAAAAAGTCGAACAGCCTGCAGACTCCATCACTCTGATGTGCAGAATTTCAAAAGATTCCAATCTCACTGCGCTGTCCTGTTTAAGAGGCTACAAATTCACCTGGGGCTCAGCTTTCTTCATGCGGATTCCCTCACTTATTCCAGAAACTAATTCTGAAACAGCACCTCCCTCCCTCCCCCCTTACCACCTTCAGATTCATCACAAAAAAATACAGCTAACCTTTTTCATCTGGCAGTGATAAGATACTATCACTCGGCAAGGAATCATCCACACCAGTATGAGCCTGCTCTTCAATATTATTAGTTATCTTTTCATGACGGGAAAGTTTTTTCTCATTCTCCTTAGAAGATGGAACGGAAGGACTCTCTTGGCGGCTGCTGGTACTACTGTTTCATCAAGAAATACATACATTTTTAATCAAGATACTACGTTGCACATTTCAAATGATTTATTTTACATTACTACTGTACACACCAGTGAATAACATCCCAGAAATAACCAACATGCAGAGTTTTGGGGTTGTTGTCTTTTTGTTTGCTTGTTTTGGCTACTTTAAAACTAATCAAGCTGCTGAGTGACAGTGGAATTTGTCATTTTTACTCTACCTTAGAATGTAAGTGGTTTGTAGGTATGCACACACTGTGTCTGGCAGTAAGTATAGATGATAAACCATTTTGAACCTCTCTCTTTACAGTTTTTAGAAGGATGAGCAAGATAGTGGTATTGTTTTAAATTAGAAGAACTACAGAAGACAAAATCATTCCAGTTGGTCAAGATCAGAGATGGGCTGTGAGAACTTCATGGGACCTAACTACATCAGGTAAGAAAGCAGGAAAGAAAAAGGTAAAATCCAGTATTAAACACAGGCAAGATACTGAAAAAAACACCGGAAATGAGTCAAATAAAAGCCTCAGGCAAGCAGCACTCCAGGCACTTCATGTAAAAATCTCAACCCAGTGCAGAGCAGCAGCTGAAAGAAAACCCTAACAAAATGGCCAGACGCACAGAGAACAGTGTAGAAGAAAATGCACACTGTAGGCAGTTCTACAGGTCACTATACTGTGTCTTCAGAACACATGCTCCAGTCTACATTCTATTCCATTTCAAAGAAACACACAGCAAAGGGAGAAGGGCATAAAATAAAAAAACATTTAGGATGGAGACAAAGACTGAGAGAGACTTGAAGTGACGTTTAGATTAGAAAGGTCATGGAACAGAAGTATGCAAGTAAGCCACAGCACAGAATCAGAATAAATCTCAGCTCAACAATTTCTGAAGATATTTCATCCAACCAAAGTCAAGGTCATGTCCAAGTGCCGAACACCTCCAAGGACAGAGGATCCCACAATCTCTCTACACCCCCATGCCAATGTTTGAGCTCCCTCACAAGGAACACTTTTTTCCAAGGATTTTCTCTTTTCTGCAATCTGTGACCATTGCCTTTTGTCATTTCACGGTGCATCTCCATGAAGAGTCTAGCTTTGTGTTCCCTAACAACTCACCTTTAGGATAGTGAACCTAGATCTCTGTCCCCTTAGCTTTTTCTTTTCTAGGTTAAACTAGCTCAGTTCCTTCAGCCTCTCTTTTACGTCACAGAATCACAGAATGGTCTGGCTTGGAAGGGACCTTAAAGATCATTTAATTCCAACCCCCTGCCAGAGGCAGGGACACCTTCCACTAGATCAGGTTGCCCAAAGCCCCATCCAGCCTGGCCTTGAACACTTCCAGGATGAGGCATCTGCAACTTCTCTGGGTAACCTGTTACAGAGCCTTACCACCCTCATAGTAAAGAGCTTCTTCCTTACATGTAATCTAAACCTCCCCTCTTTTAGTTTAAACACATTACCCCTTGTCCCATCACTACACTCCCTGATAAAGAGTCCCTCCCCATCTTTCCTGTAGGCCCCCTTTAGGAACTGGAAGGCCACTGGAAGGGCTCCCCAGAGCCTTCTCTTCTCTAGGCCAAACAATTCCAAATCTCTCAGCTTGTCTTCACATGAGAGGTATCATCACACAATCCAGACTCCTAGCCATCTTGGCAGTTCACCACTAGACTTATATCAGTATGTTTTTGGCTTTTCTTTACTGAGCAGCCCAGAACTGGACACTATTCCAGATACAGTCCCAAAAGAGCTGAAGAGAGTGGAATAATCATATCCCTTGACCTGCTTGCTACACTCGTGCTAATTCAGTTGAGTGAGAAAGCAGATGTGGAACTCTCATTCTTGAGTTATGAAACAGAAAAAGTGTCCCATTAGAACAAATAGAGCAAATTCAAAACTGAAGATATTACTACACAACATACTATTACACTGAGGACTACAGTGCAGCAGAATTTTTACTTAAAGATGAAGCAAGTTCCGGTAGGGTTACAGATCTTCAAGCTCTGGAAACTAAGACAGGTTTACCTGCTGAAAGTTTAATACCCACTTTACCTCTTTTAAAAAGAAAAAATATACATTTGAAGGAAATGTCTCAATATTGCTTTGCAAGTATTTTCAAAATTTTAGTTCTTATTGATAGCAAAACAAAACAAAAAAATGTAATCTTACCTCCGATCATGAACCTTTGATCTTGAGGATTCTGAGTAACTATCAAACACTGGTGAGTAAGTATGTTTTGAGTCACCTGTCTCCTCTTTACCTTGTGACATGGCACCAGACTCACATTGCCTGAGAAAGGAAAGTGTTTTGGGTAAATCTGCGTTGCCTTAAAGAATAATATAGTTTCCACATGCTTTTACCAGTTTACTAGAAGTAATAGCTAAAATTTCTGAAAAGACCACTTTAAGCTTAGACAAGTTAAATCATCCCACAAAATATTCAGAGCACCTTTTTCTACTCTTTTATATAGAGCTTCACAGAATCAGTTAGTATCTCACCTTCGAGGTACACTATTAAGGACATAAAGATGCAATCTAAGTTCTTCTTAAATACTCATTGTGACATCTTACAGTTTTCTTCGAGAGTAAGTGAAGCAAAAACTAACAAATCTTACTTCCCCGTTCCCAACTTGTGAAACATTTGGCAAAACCTGTTTGTATCAGTTCGGGCTCTCAGTTGTTTCATGAACTCTGAGTGATGCTGCCGTTGGTGGTCAAATAAAGTGGTGACTGGAGCAGCTGGAGCACTGACAGTATCTGAGATCTGGGTTCGTGCTAATTCTGTCATCTGAGTAGAACAAAAACCAGAGGAATACAATGAGCTTTCCAGCATCAATATGTTTTTGAAAAAATAGTCATTCTTGTAGGCAATTTACTGATTTATTGAATGAACGTGTAAGACTGTTTTGAGATATTTGTAATTACATACATGTCAATTTTGGTTGTAAGAGGTGCATATTGCTCTGTATATACATATTCTTTAATTTATGGGGAGTGGAATTATTAATACGAAACAACAGACATGCAAGACACCACTTACTATATTTTGATCAACTTCACCAAATTCTGATCACTAGAATGATCTCCTATGTGGAGACCATTTCAGACTTACAATTACAACTAATTTTTAAAAACACGCCAGAAACAACATGTTTGCTTTCATTAGAAAGTGCATCTTGCCCACAAAGTAAGAAATAATATTTCCACTCCAAAGGACGCAACAGGTGTAAACTTCACCAGCAAACTACCAGGTCTAAAACTGGCAGTGTTACATTAACAAGTAGCCATGAATTTCCCTGCTTTTCTAATGTGATTTGCATATGGAATAGATACAGGATTGAACCCTGATAGAGTATAATGCTTACAAATTAAAGATGTTACGTTCACTATCACCAATCTGTCCTGCAAGAACAAAGCTGCCGAATCATTAGTTAACTGGAAGATCATAAGAAACGTGAACAGGGATTTAAGGCTGCCAACTGACTTCTAAGTAGTGATGCCAGAAAAGCTCCTTTAAAGTCCTATCATTTGTCTTGTTGTGAAGGTGAAGAAGTTGCACTGAACAAAGAATAACCTAGAGGCAAAACAGTATTCGAAGTAATACTGACATTAAAACAGCTTTTCATTTCACTCAGGATCTCACCTCACGGACCTGGTGAGCTGCATCTGTAGTGAGAAGTGCAGTTTCTGCCTGCTTGCCTGCAACCTTGCACGTGGGCTCTTGTAGCACTTCTACAGCGTCCTGCCGTGACTGGACCAGATGCTGTAGTGACTCTGCATGGACCTATAAAGAAAATCCAGATAGTTCAGCCCGTCAAAATTTTCTGTCTATAGTAAGTACTGTTTTATTTCTCAAAGCCTGGAAAAAAAAAAACCTTTGAAATTGGCCTTGGGAAGGGTTGTGGGTTTTTTTTTTTTCCCCAGATATATTAAGCCCCTTCACCATTTTGATATGTTCAGAGATTCAGATTAAGAATACTCAAAGGCACAGATTTACTTACAGCATTTTGCCTCTTACACACTCCACATTTTTTGAAGGGCAGCATTACCTGAGCTGCCTTCTGCCTTGCCTCTTCCAGTTGTCTCTGACTTTCTAAAGCTTCTTGTTCAGCTTTGATTTTCAGAAGAGCTAAGTCCCGTTCGTGACGCTGCTGCTGTGCCTACAGATCAGAAAAAAATAACAAGTTTTAAGCACAGAAGGTAAACGAAAAGAATTTTTTTCCTTAGCCACTTGCTGCAACTACCTTTGAAAGATCTAGATCTGCTTTACTGGTGCCTCTTCTGCTAAAGTCAAATTTTTATCCTATTGACTGACCCTCTCCCTTTTTAAGTAGACAGTTAACTATGCACATTCCGTCACAGAGTAGGAAAAAAAAAAAAAAAAAGAAACGGAATCAATTAATTCAACAAACCAAAACCAGCAATCTTGCTGAGATAAAGAAATTTCAACCAAAACCATCCTTTTAATGGAATAAGACAAATGATCCAGCCTGAACAACCACAGTGCATGGCATCAATGATGGGGCTTTGAGCAATCTGATCTAGTCGACCATGTCCCTGCCCTTGGCAGGGCAGTTGGAAAGAGATGATCTTTAAGGTCTCCTCCAACCCAAACTATTCTATGACACAACATCAAACCCAGTATATAATCAAATTTTTATTTTATTGAGGTATACAACCAAAGCAGTGATTCCAGCAAATGGTATATTAATGACATATTGTCAAGTCACCAGTTCCTTGGTGTCAACATAAATACAAAAGAAAACATATTAATCCTAAAAAAGGACATTAGAGATGCTTGTGTATGCCCATTAGGATTTTTCTGCATTGATAAGAAAAGCATAATTCATCCTAACTTGATTAATTTTCTTGCAAAACGAAAAAATAGGAACATTAATACAAGGAAATATATTTTTCACTACCTTTAGAATCTGAGCCAAAGAAACACTCTCCTGCTGGGCAAGTGATATGCCTCGTACTCGTTCTACATCTGAAAGCTGTCGCACAGACTCCTCGATGGCACTAAGGTAGTTCAATTCTGCCGACAAACGATGCTGAAGACCAGCGGGGGAGAAGCGCATACATCCTGCAGGACAGGACTTAATGGTCAGCCTCCGTAGGACTTTGGTGCCCAACAAAATAAAAAGCAAAAATGTAACAGCTCTGGAATTAGTATGGCTTTAACAGAACAACTCACCACTCGCTGAGGCTACTCCTGCTGCAGGCCTACTAGTTCCCAGACTCACGTCAGAGAAGGCTAGGTTAGGTTTCAGCCCTGATGCTGCGCTTCCAGAAAAGCCAGCAGGTGACTTGGCTCTTTCTGCTGTATTGCCTATAGAATCAAACTGCAACAATTTTTGGGAACCTGGAGATGGGGAAGAAGTTGGCGTCTTCTGGGATCTTCCCTTGTCTGAGAAACTGACAGAGAAAACAAGAAAGAAAGAAGTCAGTATTCTCTTAAGTCCTGTCATTTGAGGAGATGACAAAGCAAGCAATAACCCAACCTCTTTAAATTTATCCACACTGAACAGATCTATGCAAAAGGCCTATTCTTTTATAGTTTGCACAGGCCCAGTCTGCCTTTAGAAAATGGCCTCATGAAATGGATTTTGTAGGGCTAAGTTGCTAGAGCATCCTGTTTTTCCTCAAGTATTAAATCTACTCAGCATACGTGAGAAAAACAACAGTATCTACATGTTCCGATCCAAGAAAAAGATTGCCACGTATGGTAAAATCTGTGCTGGTCATTAAAATAGGGGCAAGAAAGTACAATCACCCTCATAAATCATGTTGTCTCATGTGAACAGGATTCTTTAGTTACAACACTGATACAGCCTTCCTGCAGTATCATGAAGAGATGATTAAAAGAAAACAGGATCCTGAGGAACTTGGTCCATCGTCTGGTATCTGGATGACACCACTACATGGCCAGGCAAGCAGTTTCAATATCTCCTGTTAGGACCCTGGCATTTGAAGGTCAGGACACACTCACCCGCATGTGCATTTACCCATCTGTTTTGATAGTTGGCGTGAGGAACTTTCTTTTACTCACATGAAACCAGGGCAATATTTTCATATCAGAATATGATGAGCAGTATTTTTAAAAAGCAAACTGTTGTATCATATCAATGTGCTGATGGTAACCTATGCTGATTAGGTGATAAGCCACTGCCCTGTATCTTGATCTTTTTCATCAAAATGCAATGAAATGCTGGAAGGCCAAAACTTGACTTAAACAGTTAGTAAAAATACTACTGTAACATTTCTTGTTAATAGAAAATTAAATACATCACTTTCAAACATGCACAAAATGATGCAGACAGTTCTTAAATTTACTATTCCAATTTTATTAAGCCAAGAAGGGTCAATAGCGGATGCTTAAATCCCTTAGGAAGATGTTCTGCTATACATACTTGGCACATCTTAAGAGGGCAAAGGACCTTTCAAACCCAATACTGAGTACCAGTGAAAACCACTAATATAAGTCAATACCTCAGAAACATTCTATATCCACACAGAGTGAAAAAGCACCTATATTATTTGTTGCTTTTTAGAAAAACGTGCAGTGAAAACTACACTGAGTATATTTCATAACCTTCTTCACTGCACGACTAGCAAACAATAAGCTGCATTCATAGCTAGACAAATAGAGGATGCAACAGGAAAATTAATAACCTTTTTCTTCCTCTACACTCCTTCCTGAGGTGCAGTTCATCTGTTAAAAGCATCACCTCACATAGCCTGATAGGCTTATGAGTATTAGCTGTACACATGTCTAGCCAAAAACATCTGTGTACCCTACTGAAAAGAGCAAGATAACTACACAGGTTGACTACCTACTTCGCCGCACCACCACACACAACTTCTTACAAGAGCATTTGTTGAAAAGGAAAATGAAAATTTTTGTTCAATGCTTAAGGTACTGAAACAGATAGGATGCTCAGGTTGGCCAGTTTTCCTTACAAAAACAGAGGTGTCATACGATGGTAGCGGGGAAAGGTGGAAATCACTGTTATGCGTTTTCACTTACTACAGCCACCAACTTTGGTCTTTCATACTTAAAATACAGGAAAAAGTTTTCTGCGTGTCCATCCTACTAACATTTGATCACTTTTGTTACTTTCCTTTTACATATCTAAACACACAGCCATTTTTGATAGCATGCCATAACACAACCCATCTTAGTTATATTCACATACAGTCTTATTAGGTTCATATTACCTCAACAGGGAGTGTCCAGACAAATTTTCTAATGTGCTGTCTGTATCTGGGTACTGCTCATGGTCTTTATTAGAAATTCTGCTACTCGACAAGGATTTCTTTGCTTGTTGGGATCCCCACTCTATTTCAGACAGCACTTTATCTTCTTCCACAGGAAAGTGGTGAGAACTTCCGGTGTAAGATTCCAACCCTAAGAACAAACAACATTGTCAAAAGTTTTACATTTGGTATTCTAAGTATGAATATCCTAGCCAACAGGAGCCCCAGAACAAATACAGAATTTTTTTCCCCCCACTTAAAGATGGTTTTGAGTTACAAATATGTAAATCCAACAAGCAAGAAATGTGAATGTGGCAGCTTCCTGCAGGAGATTAAGTTCTCTTCTGCATATTGCATCCACTGTCAACAAAACTGTCACTCAGCTTTCATTTCAGCACGCTATCAGTTTAAATACAGAAAACAAGCATTTGAGTTTTTCAATACTGATAATTAGGATAAAGCCTATCTTTCTTTTGGTAAATGAGAGAATTTTGAAAAAATAGGAACAGAGGTAATTGGGAAGGCCCAGTCTTATTTATTGATTCTTTTATTGATTTTAAACCTAGCTTTTCCTTATGTTACCCACTGCTTATATAGTAAGAGTGTACCAAACCTCAAGTTTCTTCATGCTTTTGTAATGTACAAGTTACCGTAGAATAGAGTGCCTTTATTCATATAGTGTATAATTCGCCCAGCAAAGAAAACTGTGATCCAAAGATGAAGCATACAGGCAAAATCCTTCATAAATGACCCCAATTTCTCAGCAGCCTATTGGAATTTCCTCAATACAGAATCTGAAAATAGTTCCCATGTGATATCAAAGTATAAAGTTAACTAATTTGTTAGAAAGCTGGTTTAGGAGGGGAAAAAAATTCACTATTGTTTATAACCTCTTGCCTATTTAGTTGCAGACGACTGCATTTTAAGGTCAGAGAAGAATAAGAGTCAAGAAAATTTAAGAAAGAACTACTGGAGGAATAGGTAAATCCTCCTATCAGTGTTAGATTATGGTTTCTGGACACAAAGACAGACTGCAATTTTCATAACAAGAAAACCCTAAAACCTTCAAAAATACACATATCCTACAGTCAAGTACTGCACTTACGTTCCTTTTTCCCCCTCTTTTTAGAGGAAGCAGATGAGCGAGAAGATGCTGCAGATCTTGGTCCAGATGAATGCTGAGAAGCAAGCTCTACAGATCGAGATTCATGGGGAGACTTCCTACTAAGAAGTTCTTCCTGAATGCTTGAATTACTGCTGCCAGCAACACTAAAAAGGAACACACCGATGGTGATGAACTAAGGACTTCCAAGTCCTCCATTACCCTGTGCACAAGAAGTTTGAGAGAAAGAACTAAAACTGCACTAAATAGCCCACCTTGAAAAGCATTGATTCTGAAATTAAAACTATTGAGGTCGAGACATCAGAAGTTTGACATGATATTCAATATATTGAAATATACTTCCAATATTATTAAACAGTAAAGGATGGATAACAACCATCCTTTCCAATTAAGACTCTTAAAAGCTATTTGACTAATGACTTGTCAACACGACGGACTACAACTGCATTTTAGATGATCTCTGGGCACTTGATATCATCAAAAAATTGATAGAAATATGAATGATTTTCAATAAAGATTTATAATAAAAGATTTCCAAAAAGGGGTAATGCATCATACGCTAACTAATATCAACAGAAGACTTATCAAGAATTTTCATTGGAAAGAAAGCGTTATTTGCAGCTTGGATTTTCAGCATGCAAAACATCTACTACCCTCCTTTCTTCTGAGGTTAAAAAAGTACCACCACACACACAGTACTTGTGGCCTTCCCTAAGGTGCACAAAAGATGTAAATGCATCTTATTGCAGAATCACAGAATGGGCAGGGTCGGAAGGGACCTCTGAAGATCATCTAGTCCAACCCCCCTGCCGAGCAGGAGCACCTAGAGCACGTTGCCACGGATG
>VXAL01008016.1:12322-44388 GCA_013399475.1 Chauna torquata
CCCTCTCTGCAGAGCTGCACTCCAGCAGCTCGCCCCCCAGCCTGTACTGGTGCTTGGGGTTATTCCTCCCTAGGTGCAGGACCCTGCACTTGCCCTTGTTGAACTTCATGAGGTTCCTCTCGGCCCAACCCTCCAGCCTGTCCAGGTCCCTCTGAATGGCAGCACAGCCCTCTGGGGTATCAGTCACTCCTCCGAGCTTTGTATCGTCACCAAGCTTGCTGAGGGTACACTCCATTCCATCATCCAGGTCATTGATGAATAGGTTAAACAACACTGGACCCAGTACTGACCCCTGGGGGACACTGCTAGCTACAGGCCTCCCTCGATTCTGCACCACTAAGCACAAAAACGAGGGTTTCAGGAAATTCAGGAAGGCACACGAATCCAGTAGTAAGCCACTAACATGATAAATCTAAGATTAACAGTCTTCAAATTTTAGTCTGAAGAAAAGAGTTTAAAAGTTCTTATAGACAATTTATGTATCCACTATCCTGTATTACTAAAACTGACAGAAATTATAAGCTTTTTACAAAATTATGAAGTAGTGAAGGTAGTTCAACACTTTCAAATCTTATTTCTTTCATAATTTTCACAAACACTAACCAACTGAGCATTGTAACAGCCACACAAGTTGCAGAACTAATTTTCACCTGACTACAAAGGGTCAAAACATTGCTGAAAGCTATGTGCCAGACTAATGAAGAACAAAAATTAGGCAAAGATCAGGAGTACTGAACTCTAACCCTTGTGTCTAAAAGCCGCGCTGCTTGCTACACTAACTGCAAGGTCATAAGGAAATACCTGACCGCTTTCAGTAGTATTACAATATAGCATACAAGAAAAGATGTGCAACATATTACAAAACAAATTTTGCATTAACTGCATTCTCTCAAATTCTGCATTTTGATTTTTATAGGAAGTCTAACACACAGTTACCTGAGGTCACGTGCAATCTTTTTGTCTGTTAAAGTGCCACTTCCCTGTGATGAGGCAAAATCATCTTCGTAAGAAACAACGCTCTCTGGAGGGCTCATGGCAGGGAGTAGAGGGCGCAGAAGGGAAGACCCTCCATTTGACCTTTCATCAAACACTAGTGTGGACAAAGAGAATGGAAGAGTCAAAAGTAATACTGAACACAATGTCCGTTAAACACGTAATAAAACTGCAGAGTTAAAATGCTTCCAACCATGATGAGTTAGAAATGCTTCTTTTCAAAAATAAGAAACATCAGGAGAACAACAGTAAAGATATCCCATGGCAGTTTTAACACAAAACAGACACAGTCTTCCTCTTTTCATAAATTACTGAATACTTCATTAACAAACTCCAGCTAAAACATCTCTGAAGAGCATAATGCTTGAGAGTAGAGTCACGCGCAGAAAATTTAAATGCAATCATGTTTAAGGGACATAAAAAAATCAAGAAAAAAAAAGATAAAAATAAACTTCTCAAAAGCCATTCCTCCTATAATGAAAAACTCAAGGCAAGTGAAACAGTACTAAAAATGAAAAAAATTGTACAAGGAAATGAAAATTGAATGAAGCACCCTGCAGAAGACTTTTTTAAAGCATGCCTTAACACATTAACACCTGTGCTCGTTTAAGCAAGAGACATGCCCTACTGATGTGCTAAAATCTTACCTTCAAATACTGTTATAGGATTTTTAATTCATTAAGAGTGAATGGGTCACACTACTCTGAGACATTTATTGAAAAGCTCATATGAGTAAGGATGCAAAAGGAAAGTCCACACCATTCACCCACTATAGTTACACGTTTCTAATATAGCACAAGCTGTGCGTAGTAAAGACCTCCGTATATACGCAAGCACTCGTGTTTATGCCATGACATAAATGCTGCATAAAGCATGCATTTCATCTTTCTTCCTTAAATTAAGGAAGAAAGACAACAGGATGACATGTTATTCCAGATGATCTCAAGTGTATACATAGTAGGAGGATGCACATTCCCAACTAGAGGCTCTGTTCTCCTTGGCAGGTCCATTTGCTCTCACAATAAAGAAATCTAAAACCAAAATGGCAGGACTACCATCTTCCTCACCAAAAGGGCCCTTTGACTTTTATTTATTTAAAACCTTACCAGTCTAGAAACTGGGAAGATGGTCTGAAACACGCCTTTGTGGAAAAAAATAAATAAATAAAAGAATGGTATTTGTACAGAGTTGAGATAAACAAAATGGGAAAAGACACAGATAAGTAGCTTATGACAAGGAAATTTTTGGCAGACTTCTAGAAACAAACTGTTTGGCACTGCAGGTAGGAAAGTTAAGCACCATAAAACACCAATTTTCAAACTTAATCTGGGAAATTTAGATTAAGTATGCAATTTTGGATACAGTAAACGTAAATTTTACATTCACGGTTCTGTAACTACAAGAGTCCTTAACACATACAATCCAACATAAGAATATGAATTAATGACTGATCTGGAAATACATAGCAATCAAACACCCAAATAATCTTCCTCCTCCCAAAAATAGGGATTTTTTTTCTTAGTCAATTAGACAAAAAAAAAAGGGAAGGGGATCATTTATCCTCCAAAAGTTAAGCTAGAAAGCATTATGCAGATTCTTGTTTGACACATCTCAAAGCACATTCCTTATCTGTGAATTATCAAATGTAAGGAATAATAAAACCGAAAATAGTGATTCAAAAGACCTTTGAGTAATTCTTCCATTTTTCTCCTTACCCTTTCCATGAAGCTGATAACTTTTTGCAAAGATGTTGATGACGCTGTGTGGACTTCCCTTCGCTAGTTCTTCCCATGGCCCCTTGCTGTGCACGCCACTTGTTTGAGTGTAAAGCGGCAAATACTTTTCAGCTTCTTTCTGAAACTCTTTTATGGGCTCAAAAGCATTTCTCTCCCGAACACAGAAATCCTTCTCTTTCAATGCCTCCAGCATCTTCAGCGGCAGCTGTTTGTGTTGGCCTCCATCCTCCTCAGAGAGGCTTCCATCACTCAGGAGGGGCCCTTCGCTGATAGAGTCCATGCTGGACTCTTGAGGAACTGCAGCTTTGCTCTGACCATAAGCCTGGTTTTCACGCCCCAGGGAGTCAGTCTGTCTCTTAGACAAATGTCCTAGTATTCCCTCACGCCGGTGACCAGAGGGGGACCTCACTCCAAGGCTGACTGCGGCAGTATGAGGCCTGATTGTCTCGGGGAGCTTTTTAAATTCACTAAGATTGCCTACCCCAGGAAGGTTGTCATCAAAGGCTGTATGAGACACACAGGTACCCAACATTTTTTGAATTCTGGCTGAAAAAGCATCTTCATTTTCCTCTCTCACAGGAGGACTCACAGCCTTTGCCCACCGTCCGTCATCCTGGTTTTCCTGCATAAACTCATGGTCAGAGTTCCACATGGTGCCATAATTGATACCAGCCCCAGCCAATTTTTTGGCTTCATTTTCAATTCTGCTAGAAAGGGAAGCAGCTGTAGCTTTCAAAGCTTCAATCCGATCCAATTTGCTCTTATATTGGTTAGCAGTAGGTTTTCCTAAGAGATTTTGCTGTGCAGCAGGTGAATTCACGTACGGCTGAGACATCAAGGTCAGTGAGCCCACGGGTGCAGCATGGCTCCTCCTGCCTGCCAACACTGCGTCACACTCCTTTGACAAAAGGCCCATCTGCTCCAGACTCCAGTGTTGGGAGCAAGGGCCTCCACTTGAGCCCACAAGAGCTTGTGGGTGACAGAGCTGGACTCTTGGGCTCAACCTGTCTGGCTGTACCCATGGAGGTTCCATCAAGTCACTTCTGAAATGAAAAGTCAATATTTAAGTTGATGACTTACAATTACTGTTATTTTAGATTAAAGTCTCATTGCCACAAGTTTATTTTCTAGAAAGAAATACTTCCCGGGGGAGTCAGAGGGGCAGGGAATGGGACAGTAAACAGTTGCACAGAATGTTATAAAAAGCAGAGCACCTTCCAAATTTGAAATGCCATTTATGGTGTAATTTGTGGTTTAGAGTTGTAACAAGCTGCATGTTTTCATAATCAGCAGCAGCTCTTTTCCAAAAGTTTCCTGACTTCATAAGGGAGAAAATATCTCCCTTTTTTCCCCTCTTCTACATGGGATTTCTTAGCCCTAGTCTTCCCCCTCCAGTTGTACTCTGCCCATATTTCACTGGAGCTGTCACACTGTCACTTACAATAAGCACGACGAACACAGTGGAAAAGACTGGAAATACAAGCATGTTTGAAGCGCTGTAAAACATCTTTTTTATTCCCAAATAGCTTCCATTTGCATGATAAAAGATCTGTAGAAAGATACTTCTTCCAGAGCCGCTGCCTTGGAGCTTCCTTTGCTACCACTTGCATGTATTCTGAATACTAGCTATCCTGGAAAAGTCCCCCACAAAAACCTGCTTCTCTGCTTGTTACGAGCCTTGCCAAATACCATGTGCAGCCCCCTTTAAGTCACATCTCTCCCTCACTACCAGTACCTACACTTACTTTTTCCTTATGATGTAACACTAACAGTACTTATCACCATACGGTTTAGCAGCCTGTTCTATACAAAATACTACATAGCATTCCTGGTTCTTCTTTGAACTTTTCCAGAAAGAAAACAAGCCTCATTGAATTTACAAAGTCAATGTGGATTTGACCAAGGGAAGGTAAGATAACAAAGCAGGTTTATATTTAAGCAGCAGATATTGGTTATGTAATTAGAAATGAAGACACGTGCACAACTGGACAATTAAGGATATGCAAAAAACTTTACGATTTTCAGTTCCTTACCTTTAAGTGTTTGGTTAGGCACATTAACTTGCAGTTAGAAAAACTCTGATAAGACACTGAACAATTACAAACAGGGAAAGGATCAAGAAAGGAAACAGAGTAAAGCTAGTGCAAAGCTGAAGCGGAGGTTTTTGATACTTTAGATACAGTATAAAAAAAAAAAGCAAGATTCCAAGACAGTAGATGAAACAGAAACGTTGAACAAACCAAATAAGAAAAAATAGCAGATGTATTCACATAGCCATCTTCTCTTGCCTGCTGGCAATGGCAGAGGAAATAGTCTCTCAATTTGAAATGCACATCTCTCTGATGTCAGCAAAAGATTAACAGCACCCACCATTCACTTTATTTATAGACTCAATAAATACTAATAGCCAAAAATTCCATATGCTTTTCTGCATCAACTTCCTCCTTACTGTGAGAAAATATTGTAATTGCCAAAAAGACAATTACTCTCTACAGAACACGAACGTAAAAGCCTAGTCTATTTTCCTCTCTCTCAGAGATGAAAACTAGAGTATTTTCCTCTCTCTGAAAAGACACATAGTGGCTCACCTCAGTAGGGGCTGCTGTGGTTCTGACAGCGACATGTCACTACTTGAAGATGCACTAGGAGGACGCTCTTGAGCCTTGTTTTCTTTGTCAGATTCCCCAGATGGCTGATAACCAGGTCTGGTCTAGAAATGAAGACAACCAGAAAAATGCATTTTCAGAAGCCTGTCGGAAGTTTAGAAGCTCTTGTCTCATTAAAATTGAAAAGGCTTGAATTTTTCAGTGTAGTGTCATATCTTTCCTACCACGCAAAGACTTAACAACACAGGACATTTATGTTTGCATCTCAACAGAATGTAATGGGAAAAAAGCTTTGCTCATATACTGACCGAGTTCAACCAAACACAAATTGATATTCATCTTTTACCATGTATTAATCTTCTTTCATATTCAGTTTCTGATTAGTAAGCTTATTGAACTCACTGCTAAGTTTGTCCACCAACTGAAAGTAACTTCACACAAAGCCCTTCTATTCGCCATTTGACTGATGTTTACAATTTTCTTAAAAACCAATCATTATAGTTGCTGTTAGTTAATATTCTGAACTCTGCTTCTATTTATAATAGAAAGATGATTTCCATTTGCCTTTCGAGAGAGGCCTTGCTGTGCTGAGAAGCAGCCACAAGCAAGGATGTTCCGAATCATTGCCTCGGTGTTTCTAAGCAAAAGCTACACAACCTTCTTTGTATCCTTTCTCTTAACTGATAAGCAGACTAGGACAAGTCACGACCTCCCTAGGTATATGACCTCCTATTCCTGCAAACAACTGCAATGCATTAAGTTAGTGAATCAGCTATACCTGTGTTTCCTGCACTGCAGGCAGCTGACACGGCTCTTCCAAAAATGTATGTTCCAGCAATAGTTTAGAATAAGTTTCCTGTAACCGTTTAGCTGCTGAAGGTTCAGGAGGAGGCACGTTCTTGACTTTAGTAAAAGCTTCCTTCTGCTTTCTGTAGAGTTCTTGGAGCCTTTTGTTCTTCTGTTCTGTTGCCTCCTTTTGTGCTTTCTTCTCTTCATTCTGCTTCTTCTTCCTCTCCTCTTGTTGCCTGATGATGTACTGACGAACCTCGTCTGTATCATAGTGACGTTTCTTAGAGATCACTTGAGGCTCCTCACTAGCAGCTATCTTGTCCGGTTTCCTTTTGGTTGGACTGTGGCTCCTAGCATTTTGCGCAGGAAAAACAGACTTCTGATTCTGCTTTTCCACATTTTTTTCTTGCTTTGTAGTCATGGAATCCAACTGCAAGTCATCGAGAATTCCACGTATCTCCAAAGGCAGGAAGTCTTTATTTACAGAGCCATGATCATCTTGGTTATCATCTGGAAGAGCAGATTCCAGTTTCTTCAAATTATTCTCAGACCGTACTTTACTCCTTGACCGTTCAGAACTCCTTGAAGAGGTTTTCCGTGTAACATCCAGTCTAGAATCTGAACCTGTCCTTCCAATACGACCTGTTGAAGAATAAGACTTGTGAAATACTTCAGGTAAAAATCAAACTTGGGAACTACATGCTATCACTGAAACAGCTGTGAAAGTGAGGATGAGGGAGGAGCAAGCTATACTGCAGTGATAAGAAACCGTGGAAAGTACTGCAATCATAATGGAAATGGCGGTAAGCACACTTAAAATTATACAACTAATTTTGTTAAAACCTTATCCCTATTTTATTACACATGAAGACTTCCCCAGTTCTAACACTAAACACAACTTTGCACAAACAGCAAACAGATACTTTCCAAACTAAGTTTAACTAAATTGGAACTATACAGCCCCTCTTTTTCTAATGATCCTGAAGCACACACAACCAAACAATGCCATTAATTTTCTTCAATATTTTGAGAAAGTTTCCCTTGCTTTAGAGCAAAACACTGCTTAGTCACCTCAACTGCAATTCTCCAGCATGACATTACCTATGCAGGTCTCACTGTAAATGTGCTTTTGTGTCAAATGTTCAGTGTCATAGTCTGAATTCAGCAGCCTCTGCTTAGACTGAGCTCATACCCTTTACCCTCTTACCAGCCTCACCACCTCAGAGGTGGAGAACAGCAGCTACCACCTTCCCTTATTTGCCCTGTCTGAGATTCTGGACAAATTCTGAAAAGGTCTGGTGGAGGAATCAATGAAGACTTATGCCCATTGATGACACTATATGGTATCTGGAAGAACCACCATTCCTGTAAAAAAAAAAGTGATGTCCAACCGTAGCTTATGTACTATATGCAGCAAGTCTGGAAAACTCTTCTGGCCTACGGACCACTTCTAGCCATTCCTTTCCTCACTAGCCTCAAGAGGCAAAGACAGAGTGCAAGTGATCTGTTTTTTTGGTTGCAGCCTATATCCCATCTTTACCAGAGCTCCTGAGCACCTTCACAGCATGTACTGCAGGTCAATCACATGGGCAGGGCAGAATTCCCATGAAGAGTTCAGAATCCACCCAGGAAGACAGGTTATGCATCCCAACCATCGATGTGAATAAAATTCTCTCCTTGGCTGCCCCCAAGTTAAAAATAGAGTTATTTTAATAAGAAACCAATTACATTCCGTCTCAGGAATCTACTTCATTCTGCAGACATGCAAAGTTATATAAAAAATTAAGAGCAATGAAAAAAGTACAGTGATAAATTACAACTTACCAGACTTAGCAGCTCTCTCTCGTCCCGTTCTGTCACTAGATACAGCTCTCCTGTCCTGTTCTATTCTAGGAGTTGGACCCAGTATCTTTTTTACTAGCTTTTGTCCCTCCCGCCAGGAGGATGCACTTATTACATAGCTTCCACCTGCACAATAAATAATAAACAAGTCAAGCACTAGATGGATTTTCTGATGTATCAAAAAGCATAAAGTATTTCTTGCAACTGTCAATCATTACTATACCATATAATTCTGTGTAAGTGGTACAGCTGCAGTTACATAGTCATAATAGCGATGCACCATGAAGACACTCAGAAGCTGAATCACACAACTATCAGTGCTTCATGCCTACACATAAATCAGCGTAAAAACCCAAAATATACTGTAGAACACTAAAGCCATATGAAACCCCATTTAAAAAAAGGGTTACATAGGTCTAAAACTTATAGGCAAACGTTACCTGGGGGAGATACTTATAGAGGATTGAGAAGCTGCTGCTATTCATCTCCACTTAAGAGAGGAAAAGAAAAGTATAAAGATAGAGGATCTAAAATGTTATAAGAAGAACAAAAACAAAAGTGTGGGGTAAAAAAGCTAATATTTTTTAATATGAATATGAATCATTTCCTAGAAAGAACTTTAAAGAGAGATTTCTACAGATAATGCTGAGATAGGTGTCTTGTGAGGAGGTTAAAAAAAATACTGAGCAGCAGTTGTCTTATACAATGCTAATTCACTGTCCTCTACCTGATATCTCAATTTTTTTCAGTCCTGGTACAGAAATATTACCTTACTAGCCAGTAGTTAATTCACTAATAGACTACTTCGCGGATGGCATAAACCCAATCACAATGGTATTAGTATTATTTTATCATGCTACATATAATTAAATTATAAAAATTGGTACTGGAGTATCTTTAGATTAAATGTCAGGTTTATTCATCTCACCTTTCTTACAACTAACTTCAAATATTATTAATCATTTTTTGAAATACTGGTCTTAAAGCACTTTGGAGAAAAGTATTAAATAAAAGAGTAAAGTATTAATAAACTAATACAGACCATTTAGCAGTATTTTATTGCTAGAAAAATACCTAACCTGAATACCTAATTGGCTTTTGAGTTCTAGTCATTCAATTCCAGCTTTTGTCTCTGACAGCATTGCCTAAACAAACTGATTCACTACAGCTTGAACGCAACACAGACAAACAAGAAGGGATTGTTCTCCAGGGCCCTACAGGACTTTGAAGACATGGTACCAAAGCAACTTAAAATGAAATCCAGACCAATAGTGTTTTGGTAATCCCAGTCCTCAATCTTTTTTTCCTCACCCTCTGCTCCTCCATTTTTTTTTTTTTAAACCAGAAGCAGAAACAAGACATCTGCAACCCACTATTCACTTACTAACAGTCCTCCTTGCTTGCATTGTAAATTATCCGAGTATTTTATAAATCTGTCACTTGAAACATGTCACTACAAGCCTCTTTCAAAGAGATTCATCAGCCAAAGGGCTTCTCTTGCCTGAGTCGCTGTTCTCAATTACTTCTGTGTGCGTTTAAAAAGGCAGTGTAGAGTCTCATCTTCCACTTCAAGTCAGCTGTTTGAACCAAAACAAGCTAACAGAGCAGAACACGAGCTGTGGCTATTTATAGCCTTTGCTACATTAAGCAGCTTCTTACTAGGACTGGAGAAGGATGGATCACCACTGATATGCCACTTGGATCTGGTTATCTTCCAGGGATTTCAGGACATTCTCCTCACATTTAATCCATTACAGAGGATAACCAATGCCATTAAAACTTGCAGCAATCTCTGTGCTCCCCCCTCATTTGGGACTGTCACAAATGTTTATTTTAGTTTAGTATGTTTCCTTCCTTAAGTATGAAGGATCAGCATAGGAAGCAGAAAATCTATACTTAACGCTTTTAAGTATTAGCAGGCACTATCACCGCAAAATACTTGCACACAGCTCAATGACTTACAGCATGCACAAGCACATATTCACTCTCAAAAACTTTCTGTAACAGTTTATTTTTTTAAAAGTACCCTTTTTTCTTAATAGGCCTTCTTCAACCAAGTGTTTACTGGTTATGGGTCACTGTATGTAAGGAAAAATATAAAACCTTAAGAGGTGCAAGAAATGACTAACCCTGCATGTATTTAAAGAAGAAAAATTACTCCATAGTGTATTTGCATTCATAACTGCTTACTTTATATGAAAATTCAAACCAAATATGAAGTAGATGAAGACTTTCTGATTCTTTTGTTACTTACAACATCGAAAACTAACATAACTGGAAAACTAAGAAGCACTGATGGAATTCCATGTGCAGTTAGTTTCATTTCCTACTAAAAGGCATTGCTCTACAGTAACCTGCTCACATGGCCTTCTCTAAATACTCCTGTTTTACTTAATATACAGTGGTAACATAAGACAACAGTGAAAATAAAAAAACACCTTAGTTAGTAAAAGAAATAAACATTCCTTTTTAAATATCAAGATTTGCAAGACTTGTCAGGGAACGTACATCTTTCACTAACTGAAAAAGCCAAGAACAGGCCAAGCCAGAACTGAAGGTGCAGGACAGCAACAACTTGACACACGACACGGAAGAGCAACAGAGCACCGAGCCAGAGAAGAACAGAAGGAATCCTGTTCTCTGCGTCCCGATTGAGAAATCAGGAAAAATCAAGAGAAATCACATACAAGCACAGCTTCCTCACAGACATAACTCAGCAAGACCCACTGGCTCCATCACCTACCCCTTCCCTAACAGACAGCAGTTTGATATCATCTCAATTTCCTCCTCTCAGCATTATTCTCTGAGCTATAGGGCAGGCAATAACAAGTTTCCATACAAAACAAGCAGGATCCACAACAAAGCTACTGCTACTTTTTGTCTGCATTGGCCTGACAGACACCTAAGGATATCCCCTGAGAAAGATACTCTCACCAGTAGTTTCCATAAGGTCTACACAGCAAGTGGAAAGGTGGAAAATTAAAATAACCCAAAAACTAAAACAGCACACATAACCAAGCAAACAGCAAAAACATACACATCCTCAATGCATCATACAATTTACTAACACCACAACAGCATTTTTGCACATCTGCAAAGACACTGCTGAAAGCAGCATGCTTTCATTTTTCTTTATTCCTTGAGACAAAACTCATCTCTGAAGCACACACAACAGTCTCTCCTCTACAGTAGGGCTAGTCACCTTGTTTGGACTCTGGACTTGCTGACCGTGTCAGTTTTTGAACTTTCCGCACTGGTCTGGTTGCTTTTTTCTCCTTGTTTCTCTCACTAGGTTTTTCTTTCGTTGTTGAATCCTCTAAAAACAAACAAGGGCTGTTAAGTGATATCCCACAGGAAAGAACATACAATGGCAAGCTTGCTTCAACATTTACCTTGAAAAAGTGAAGTTCAGAGAAACACAATAAAAATCGCTGACTCTCCCAGATCATATATTGAGATCAACTACTCCCAGCCCAGCATTTTAAAATCCTTGCAGCATGAAAATATTGAATCGAGTATTGTTTACCTACACACTGGAACACAGCCAAACCACAGCCAAGCTGTAATAGATCTTTACAAAGTTCATTTTCCATTTCAAATGCTATTTTGACAGTCAGGAACGATTCTTTGTTCTCCTCTACCATACACATTCCATTTTACAGTATTAATGTTCCACAAGAACACGTAGTTCCTTCACTACTGAAATACCCAGGCTGCTGCCTCCACATCAAGCATGACAGCACATCTGCTCATCGCCTCCAAGCCGGAGCATGAAAGACAGGACACCCGTGTGCTCAACTTTCTGCAAAATTTGCTGCAGAATTCACCCAGTGATGCAAAACTGTTCTGTATCACTTGAGCCCTCATTTACAACACAATTAGGTTTTAGAGATGCCAGGAACACTCACCAATGATAAAGTCATATTTTACCATGTTTTTATATTAGGGCAAACAGAACAAAAAGGAAAACCAGATGTGGCTCAATCACTACCCCGCTGAGTGGGCTTCCCAGCTGCCACAGGTAGAAAGCAGAGACAAGCACTGCTCAGGAAGGACGGGCAAGCTGTACAGTCAGTCTCAGCAGACGATACTGGGCATTTTCAAGGACTTGTTAAAGCACTTTAATTTGCATGCCTTGAAGATGCTTTTTTTAATCCCAATAAAAACAGACTGTATCCAAGGAGCTCCATGTCTACTACCGTTTTTTTTTTGTTCCTCTATCCAACATGGATCGAGATGAAGCTTTATTACTTAGATGCCAATACTAACTTTTACAGCCCTTCATTTCAGCTGAATCCACTCTGATGGAGACTCATAAGAAGGATCAGAGACACAACAGGTCACACTAAATGGAATTTTAAGAGTCTTTCTCCCCCATCTATATCCTTTCCTTACAAATTTTACATTCATATTTGAGCCTGACAACAAGCACAGGGAAGAGAGAATCAATGCATCAAGTACAAGAGGCCTCAGTGACTGCACTTGCAGAAATCTAGATTGTCTCCTCAACTCTTTACAGTTCCCTGGTATCAAGAAGGAACTGTCTGGCACTGAAACTGCTTCCCACTCACTCTATTCATATTACAGCAATTTTGTTTAGTGAGGGCCATTCAGAACATCTTTAAGAGAGAATTATTGGAATCCTGGGATCCATATAATACTCTTTAGCCTAACTGCTGAAGATGATAAAGATATTCTGCATGATCTGTGCTAACACATAAAAACCTCACTGCAGAAAAGATCAATGCTTCTGCAGATATTAGACATCTTATAGCTTATTTAAGTACTAAAGATCATGGAACAGTTTCAGTACAAGTGACTATACACATGCAAAACTCCACATGCTGTAACTTTATTACAGAATTAACGCATGGATAGATAATCCTACAGGCTAAAAATACATTTACAGCACATACTATGTGCAGCTCCAGCATTTGATTACTTGGAATCAGCTATTCAATATAATCTTCTCAGGTCAGAAAGGAGACAAATTCCACTACAGCTGTTCTACACACTGCATCACAACAGGCATACGGCTGAACACACACACACACATCTCGTTCCTTTTGTAGACAGAAGTCCACTGAAAACATGATCCAAATGCCTTTTTAATTGGATCTCTTAACTGCAGATATGAAACTTTTCAAAAATTTGGATTTCTACAAAGAGCTCATGAACCATCCATAAGTTTGTCGAAAGTAAAAAGAAAAATTGCTAGTGTAGATTAAAAGTCTTCAGAAATTTGGCATTAAACGCATGAGCTAATGCTGAATAGAGTATTTGCAAAGCTATTTTACTGAAAAGAAGAGGCTGCCCTTTCTGAACTTTTTTCTGAATGATTCCAGAAAAATTTCTCAGTATTTCAGTATCAGAATCTTAGTTTCAGCAAGATTGAGAAAAACTTCTCAAGCTGTGGAAGCAGAAGAAAACTCAAGTCTCATCATTTCCATATGAGCCACTACACTATCGACATACAAAAAGACACCTACAGGTGTACAATAGCATTGCATTTCCCTCTAATCTTAAATAGGTTTTGACCAATGAGAAAAAGTTATTTTTAATATGTAATAGGCAAACGCATAAGCCTCAAAACTAGAGGTTCTCAGGGGATGTTATTTTCCATTCCCTTCCTTTTTATTCATCTGCTCTCTTCCCTTTCCCCCAACTTAGTCAGTCAGAAGCAATTCAACCTTAAAGGTCTTCACTGTAACCAGTCCAGCAAATCAAAAAGCCCACTTGGGTATCCTATTCTTAGATTACCTACAGAAAAGAACTGTCTATGGTAGTACAGTTTTCCAGCGTGAAAGATGAATAAGGATTGGCTCTTAGTGCAGTAAATCTGAAAACATAAAGCATGTGTTACAGTTCTGGTCTTTTAGGAGCTTAACTGTAAAGCAACAGCAATTTTTATCACCTTCACTCAGTTTTAAGCATCAGAATACTGTGCTACTAAATCAGCTTATCACCTAAAAAATAAAATCTTTTTTCCTGTGTTTCCATTCTCTACCAACAGTATTTAATGCTTTTCAAAAGGTCATTAAGCAAAGAGGAATGAATAACAATTTTCTTAGCTTTTAGCATTCAACATTCCCTCCCACACTTTCACATGGAATAAACCCCAGTGGTAATGTTCTGTTAATTTACCACTGCAAAGCTACATAATCCCTCCTCCCATATCTTAATCAAGTCTTACAATACTGAAGGTGAAAGAGTTCTGGAGAAAAAAGATTTTAAAGGTTTCTTACATCTCCTTCTGGTCTACCTGTATTCCCCATTCTCAGTAGAAGCTGCACTTTAATAACACCACAGCAGTTATCCTAATTGCCTCTGCAGAACAGAAACCTTGCTTTCTTCCGGGGTCCTTTCAGAGGACCCAAATACTCTGAAAGAAAGCTGGACACAGCTGAACCTTCCCTGCTTTCTGGAACCCAGGGAAAGCCTCTAAAAAAAAAACCCGTATTTGTGTACAAACTTCTGGGACACAAATTTCTCCAAGAACTTCAAGATTTGGATTATTCTGATATGAAAGCATTTAAGTTCTCCAAGTCTGGAGATATGAAACCAACCTAATGCCACATAATCTCATCTCCAGACATAACTGAAGACTTACCCCTCTACTGCAGGCTACCTACTGCATTTCAAATAAGCAGATCCCAGGCACTTTCCAGAGCAGATGCCCTCCATCTCCCCTTTAGCTATCTATACATTCCAACTAAAACACTGCTGTACTAACAATTCCCACAGTAGCTTCAGGACTGACAATTTAACACCACACTGAAGGAAGTTGAATTCAGGCTTTAACAACTGTGTACAGTCCACATATCACTTTAATAGCGTTAAAGATGGCATAAAATGTCAAAGTTTTTCCCATGAGACAATCCACAGGTCTCATCAAAAACAAAAGTGTCTGTAGCCATCATTTGATTCATTTCAGTACTGATTTTCTATTCAAATATTTTAATGAGAAAAAGAGGGAGAAGGATTTTTCTTGTTACTGTTCAACAAGTTGTCCCTCCTGTGAAGAGAAGTACAAGGCATTTAACACTCATTGCTTCAATTTTTTGTTTCCATGACTTTATAGACTTGTGCCAAATGAATTTCTCTGCCTCTTAGAGAAGACTGTGTAGATTAATAAATTCAGTTTGTATATCACCTGTTAACTGGAGTGCTATATCTCTATACAGCTCCCGACTAATGTGAAATTCTTCCTCATGCCAGATCTTTCCATCTGGAGTGCGAATCTTTGTTTCAGCAGGATTGAAACCTGAAAGTAAACAATTTTACACAGTTATTTTAAACTCTTCAATGTAAATAAAGCTTTTGGGGGATGAAGGGTGTGGGAAATTGGCAAGTAAGAAGAAGGAACTACTTGAATTTCTAAGAAATTAAAAGAAAGCAATATACCAGTCTGCTGCCTGCTCATAGGTCAAAAATAGCAGACTGGATGAAGTCTTACTAAAAGTGCTAAAGGCTTTCTCAGTCAATACAATGTTACTAACCTCTTGGAACATAAAAAAAAAGTATCAAAATAAATCCAAACAGTAATATAGACAGCTTACTTTTTATAGTAATTTGTAAGAAGACACAGGAAGAATTTTGAAGGAATTCATGCTTCTGGAGATTGGCAAGAATTTGTTTTCTTTCTTGCCTGTATCTGTGTGTCACACCATTCTATCCACTCCTGTACTGCCCAAATACAGCAGTGATTCATTTCCCATGCTTTGACATGTTGCCTTACAAATTGAACTTTTGCTCCTTCACCACAAATAACTAATGGGGGGGATTCTGCACCTCCATACCTTTGTATGCTGGAGCAGCAGGTGCGGCTGCCACTTTCCTGACTTTGGGAGTAACAGCATTCTCCACATTTGTGATCACTACAGGTTGTTCAGCATATCCTGAGTGCTGCCCTCTGCCACTTAGCTCTTCGGAATGCTCCCACTGTTTTCGAATCCGCTCCTTCAGTTTCTCCAACTTAGCATCATGCTGCCGCCGTTTCAAGATTTCCAGCCTACGAGCACTAGAAGTACTTGTGGTGGAAGGGGAAGACACTTTCAGTTCGCTCTCCTGGGATGTGTTACTCAGAGGAGTTTTAGTGCTACTATCATCCCCTCTGGAGCCGCTAGTTTTTTCCTCTTTCAATCTTGGAGGTGTTGCAGCTTTAAGAAATGCCTCATTTTGCAAGGCATCAATTGCTGGTCGGTCATTCAAATACCTAACAACAGTCTCATCTGCAGCAGAAGAACACGAGCTTTCAAAATCTCTGCTGCGTAGATCTTGCTCATCTCTGTCATGTATCATACAGCCCGTTACTTCAGTCTTCCCTTCTGCTTCACTGAAGTCCAAACCAGACAGAAGTTGCTTGGCCTCCAGTTGGCCAGAACTGTGATACAACAGAGAACTGTATGTATCCCTGGTGTAATAAAAGGAAGAAAAAATTCACCATCAGAAGCACAACTGTAGGACCTTCCAAGCGAGCTATCAGCATGCTCATTAACTAAAAGAATGACTTGTCCCGCTTTAAAGGCAAGTTGTTTTAAAGTTTGAACATGATGTATTTAATGATGCAAGTCCGACAAAACCAGAAGTTTCTGTTCAAAATTTAAAGTACTTTCTGCACTCTCTGAATAGGACTATATTTAAAGTTGAAAACCTGAAATTAGGGCACGTAGAAAAATCAGGAAGCAGTCATGTCACCCTTCAATTTAAAAAAAGCTTTAAATAAAAACCAAGAGCACAGCTTAAATGACAAACCTCACTAATATATGATCTCTAAAACAAAGCAAGGCACCCATGAACAGTTCCTCGAGAGCATGCTTGTTAGTTGAGAAAACAAAAAAATTGCACCAAAAAACCCGTGCTCTGTATTTGANTGACAAGAACTTCAGAGTGAACTGTCTGTACTGCAACAAACGTGAAGATCACTGAGAGCAGAGAAGTTCAGCGAGCTAAGTATCTCTTAGCATTTTTCCCAAGAAAAACAGACTATGTTTAACAGACTTGTGGTGCATATGTTGTTAGGACAAAAACGTATTTAATATTTTTACTGATGTGGGGCTCAAGAGGTAGATATCCAGCATCTAAGCTGGCTGGCTTGCTTCTTCAGCAAGTATGTTTACAGAACTCATTTAAGCAACTCCTTAACACTGTACTTGTGAAACTCTCTCTCTCTGCGCACGTTTTTGTCAAATAGTATAGTAAGCATTACCAATCAACATAACTATAAAAGTTACATGGTTTAATTGTATAGAATTTCACCAGCAAAAATATATGGAAATAAATATAAGAATATATAAAGATTTTTCTATCCATATGCTGTCTGCCTATGCACAGTTTAAGCATCTACCACAGGCTGTTGTCAGATGAGAAGCAATGTGTTGATGTAGCAGTTCTGATGCCAATCCCCAAACCAATCCCACCAAAGCCACACAGTCTTCACACTGTAACAAAGTTATTCTTTTCAGTTTAACATAATACCATGAGTCTCTCTGCTTTCATTTTCCTCTTTTTCCCTGAAATCTGTTAAGTTCACTAAACGTTTTTAAAACAAATAACTGATGTACGTAAGTTATTCCAGATAGGGTACACACCAGAGTTGTTCAATTAACAAAACTGCCCCAAGATTACATGACTGCTCCAAATCAGCCTCCCAAGAAAAGAAAGAGAAGAACCTCACAACTCACACAATAAGTGAAACAGGAGATTAAAACTTAGATGGCAGGATAACAATTACCGATAGAGATGTAGAGGAATACAAAAAACAAACAAAAAAACAACCACTGCTGTCCCAGCTCTACGTTAATCAGTCAGCAGCAGTTTGACCTCACTGGGAGAAGATTTAGCAAAAAAAAAATGCTAAGTATCTGTTCAAATCCATCCAAAAAGTATTACCAGCCCAACCAAGCTATTCATCAGGGATAAAGCCTGCACAAAGAACACCTACTGCTTATAAAACACAAGGAGTTGAAGAAGGTAGAGTAAAAGTCTTCTAAGCTCTGATATAATAGCAAGTTACAATCAATTTATTTCTGCTGCAGGTTCTCTTTCTGAAAGTTTTTGAAGCATCCTATAGTAGCTTATACAAGCACTATAGTACTTAACATGTAGGAAAAACAGGCCTTCTGTATTTTCCTTCTTTACTCACACCCCACCATTTTCTATGGCCTGCAACATCCTCTGTCATTTTTCTCCTTGATCCAGCTGTTCTCACTCCAGTTATTGCGTGATGCACATAGACACACACCAAAACTGAATGCATCTTTTGTACTACACGTTCTTGTTCCACACGGTCCTATGGTAATACGTTTGGGAACGTGCTGAAGAATTAATGAAACCAAGTTGGAAAAGCAGGAGGAAATGCTCTTTTTGGTCCTTCTTACAGACCTTAATACTAAATACTTAAGAAACCTAACATGCTGCCGTCAGCTTGCTGATATGGCCCCATTTCAAACGCATTTGACTTTAAACTCATCCTCTGAACAAAAAATAAATGTGTAACTTTTTAAAAAAAAGAAGAAATTTTTGTCCAACACTACATGCTGCTCATGTGGGTGGGTGAGGAAGCAAATCATTTTCTGAGTTGCCATCAAAACCATCAGTATTAGCCTAGTTCTGATCTGAGCATGTTTTTAACAGTCAACTGTCCCAGTGCTAACCTGTATGAAGCCAATGGTTCACGAAATTCCACACGATTGCTTTTCTTCACATTGCTTTCAAGGGTTGTTGCTCGAAGAGGGCTGCGTGAGCACTTCTCCTTGCTTGATTTAGTTTGGCTGGAGGACCGGGAAGCTGAAGCAGAAACCAAAGAATCCTCTGTATACCTGTCTCTCCAGAAAGAGAAGGCTCTTGGAGCTGAACAATTAAGCAAAGAGGTTTTGGGGGGTTCAAGCAGCAAAACAGCATTTAAAGTACTCCCTCTCTTTTTCAACAATCTGATTGCAACAACTAGGAACAAGCTAGCACATGCTTGAAACAATGATATTTAAAGAGAGAGAATAATGCTTAAACATTAATTAGAAGTAATTAAACCTATGGATGCTGACTGTGTTGCCACTAGAGGTCGATCTGCCACAAGGACTGAAGAAAAACAGCATTACGAGAATGCTCTAAAAAGTTAATGTTAAAACGAAATAAAGAAAGTATCAGATCAGCTTTCAATCAGGGTGTAAGAGTTGACAAACATGAAAAACATAAACAGCTATTCCAGTGTAAACAATGGCACATACAACTGTTAACAAAAACCCACAAAAACAAGGTATCGGGATGGGATAAGCACTGCTCACTCACAGCAATGGGCAAGTTCTGTCACTCCCTCTAGCCAAATGACTATGTTAGCACACCTTCCTTCCCAAGCTAAGGGAAGAAAAAATTAGTTTCTGGGCAATTAGTGTTTCATCAATAAAGATCACTAGGAGAAGACAACTTGGGGGCATGAAGGGATGAAACAATAAATAAATAAATAGAAATCAAGGCTTCCCAGAATGCAGTGGCTTTACCCTGCCTTGCATGCTATATCCTAAATAGAACATACCTTTTCTGCTTATTTTCCTGCTTGCACTAGCAGAGGGCTTCTTGGCATCCATGACAGAGTCAAATACGGCTGTGCTGCTGGGAGCGATTTCCAACTTGTTCTCTATATGACGTAGCTAGAATTTGAAGATCACACATGTAAGAATATTGTTTTCAATTTTTAAACTACAAGTTTTTTCCCCTAATGTGACAATTTTTTCCTCATTTTCATGAAGAATAAAACTGTAGGCAAAAGCAACTTCCCAATGCTCATGTTGCAAAACTGTATAGCCTTACGACCAGAAACTGTCAGATTATTAAGATTTGTTTACAAAGATTAAATCAGGTTTTGTTGCATAGTTTTATTTCCATAAGTAGGCTGTTGTGAAGAAATTAATAATAACATGCCATTCAGAGTCTTAATGCTTGGCCTCGATGAAGTATTAATTCCATTTGGAATATATTCTATAATACTCTTCTTTTGAAAAGAGAGTACGATACAGGATGCCACACGTAAAATCCCACACTGATGCTCAGCTATTCGAAGAGAGAGGGATAAGGCTCTGAGAAAGAGCTGAATTCCCCCAAACCCCAAGCTTTGGGTTTGGCTTCACTGAAGCCAGTTTTTAGAAAATACAGGGCAATTTCTCAAGCACCTAAGTTAAATTCCCACAGAAAGAGAGCAATTCCAAAGCTCAAAGTAAGATGAAAAATTATGAAATACTCTGGTATAGCCCCAGTTTCTGACCGTTTTGAGTAAGCAGAGGAGAGCTATTTTTTAAAGTTTTCAAAAAAAATTAGAACTCTGCATTTTCTTTGATGGAAAGCAAGGTAACACTACACTTGAGCCTCAGCAGGTAGTACTATACTCAAGACTAAGCTCGCTGTGGCAAGAATTTCTATTACATGTGGAAAACATTTTCCAACATACAGGACTTTTCAACATGCATGTACTCCAACCTCTTGCTCTATTTTCAACTTGTCTAACAGAAAATCACCGAGAAAAATAATACCTTAGTTAAAGCTATTGTGAAAGCTGATTTGAAAAGAGGTAAGAAAAAGCATAAGTACTTACAGCAGCCTTAGTCTGAGAAGTAGCCCATGCTGCAGTTGGATCTTGGAGAGCAGAAACAAGTAAGTTTCTTATTAGTAAATGGAAAATAATGAAAGAAAATGTTGCTTCAGAACAATTTTCATTGGCTCACTAATCAAGTTCTTTTAATGACTCAGTTCCAGCCTGCCAATATCCCCAGTAAGATGCTGTTATCAGTCAAGATTCATCTTAACAGAGCAATAAAATATTCAATGTCAAATATAATGAGTTCACTGAGTTAGGCTGAATGCATTATTACACTTGAAACCAAATCTACCACACACTACAGAAGATAACGTAAAGCCAGTTATCTACCCCAAATACATTTTCCTATTACACTGTAGTTTAACTATTGGGTTGGGTTTTTTTTGTTTCTCTCCCCTTCTCCTTTCTTTACCAGTAAACTGAGCATGAATACGCGGTCACTGAAAGACTACTCAAAAAGTAAGCTTTGACTTGTGAATTTTGAACAGTAATCCTTTTGAACTGTACACCCTACAAACAAAAGAGAAGCAATACTCGTGAAGAGCAAGCAGGAGGCACTCACTAATCAGTTTCAGCCTTACGGTCTAAACAGATAGCATGAGCTCTATGCACGACCCTGGTCAGCAGGATACAGTAGTACTTTCCTCTAAAAATATTTACTTCTTCAGTTCCTTTCTTTCAAGAAAAAAAAAAATCCAGTGGTTTACAAACACAACGTGCAAAACCTTAAGCATGGAGGACAGCAATATCAAGAAGTTTAAAAAAAAAATGTTCTTACAGTAAAAAAGCTGACAATTTCATTTCAGGTAAGATGCAACACCACCAAGGAACAGGACTGATAATGAAGTAACACAGAAAAGACTTTGCTTTTTTTCGAGAGATGGTGCTTCATGTCTACAGAACACCTCAATTCCATAACGTATGTAATTTGAAAAGAAACTGAACCTATCACAGTAGACAATCAACAGTAATGTCCTCTTACAGATATAATATTCATCTGTTTCTACTTTTAAAATAATTTCTGGAGTCCAGTTGTCATAGGGGAGATCATATGCCTGACCTTGAACCACAGACTTAACATGTGACCCAGCTGCTCTACCAGATGACAGCCTTCTTCCTCTTAGGGATGGTAGTATTTTTTTTTTTTTCCCTCCTAAATTACAGGTTTATCATGACAGTAAAAAGCTAAATGGATTCCTCCAGCTCAGGGAGACATAAGCACTGACAGTCATCTTAGTGGTGATGTACTGCTGCTTTTAAACAGTCTTCAGCTCTTTATCACTTTGGAACTGAGCAAGAGTCAGGAGTAACTGCCTCTCAGACACTTCTTGCAAGACACTACAGTTCCCAATTTCTGTTCCTGTACTGCTCCTCCTCTACAACATTAAAAAACAATCTGTCTCTGTGCCATCTTGGCAACTGTACCATAGGCTGGCAACTCCTAATGCAGATCAGCAAATACTCTGCAGATCAGAGCATGAAACTCTGCAGAAAGGAAGCAATATACCACATGGTCTTAGCTTCCAAAATCAGGCAGAAGAACGCTGTCTACAAAAGCTCCACAAAGTTTCAAAGAAGTTATGATAAAACATCTTTTAGAACAAAACAATAAAACAGAGAAAATCTGTACCTCTGGTAGAATCCTTGGCTTGGTCATGCCTCGGATTTTGCAGAGGCACCTCATTTGACTTGTTGGTCCACATCATGTCAATTTATCTACAAAAAAAATATTGACATAAAAGTTAAAGAGATTATATGCTAAACATAATATGATCTTGATCACTAGGATGAATATTCACCTTATATGATTTCAAACTTGCATCATGCACAAAATCAGAAAATCAGTAGCAAACTACAAATGCATTTACAGTTTGCAGTTGTTCAGAAACCACGTAATTCTGTAGATAAAGAGGGTTTTACTTTTGTTCTTTTTTATTTGTTGCAAAGAAGAGTGAACTTAATAAAAGGAAACTCAGAGGTCATGCAATTTAGACCATAGCAATAAGCATTCCAGCAAAGCTAACAGAAGATGACCACACTGAAATACTGCACTTGAAGGGGAAACAGGCAGCACCGTACAGCTTGAACGTTTAAAGTTTGAGGAAAATACTCAATTCTGCCAGTGACAGATGAACGTGTCACCTATTCCTGTCAAAGGCAAAACAGAAGTCCACAACAGGACACTACAACCAGCAAAAAAAAAAAAGACAAGACTGGAGCTACCACTGTTTTCCTGTCGACTTCAAAGGCAAGATTCCCAGTGAATTTAAAAAAAAGTGTGAACTCCTCTGAGTAGCAAACCATGCAGCAAACTCACCAACGGAGCTTTTGATAAAGGAGAGGACAAAAAGCTACTCAATGAGGAAATGAAACTTTTGCAATGAAAAGAATAAGAAATAACTATTTCTATAAATTACCTGCCTTTTCTTTAAAAAGATGGCAAATTCTGCTTTTAGGACAGGTGCTGCAGAGCTCACTCATGCAGACCCACAGCTTTGTGTCTCACATCACTCGTGCTGTAAAGCACACTACTGCCCTGCCCTGGAAATCATCTTAGTTGATCCTCTCCATCACTGGAACAAAGAATTGTTGTGCTAGAGAAGTAGAAAGCAAACATTAATAAAGTGTGGGAATTTTCCATAAAGAGCCAAATTTGAGAGCTGCTGGAAACGTTGTATCATACCATGATCAGGTTTCTGGCCCAAACAGAAACATGACAAAACCCACTCAATAGGTAAATTTAGCATAAGAGAAATTCTGGACAAGCAACCATTTCTTAAGGGATCTCATTATCCCTCTTCAAGCAATTACTCGGGATTTATTCTTATCCTTTGAATTACCAATATATTTAGGAGAACGTAGTCTGGGACTAGAATTGTTCTCATTATTATAAACACACAAATCTATACAGCTTATTTATTATCTCCCTGTGAATGTAGTATTTTAACATACTCTAGGTATTCCTAAACTCTTTAAGAAAAGTGCCAGATTTAAAAAAGAACTGTGTGAAATTATTCATTATATCTTTCATCCTGACACTCAAGTAAAGGTTGTCAGTCCTTTACCTGAGCTAAGTCAGATGGAAACAGTAAACCCACTTTTGAGAACACCTTAGTTTTACTAATAACTCACAGATTTGTGCTGATGATCTCTAATGGTCAACAATACTGTCTGAAGTGCCTCAGTTCAGAAGTACGTTACGCTGCCCTATAAAAGGCTCCTCAACTTCTCCTTCTTCTGTAGAAGCTAGTAAGTGATCACAAAGCATCCTGCTGTATTTTCCCTATCAAATACCTGCAGTGCCAGCCCCAGGTCTACAGCATGACTCTCACTGGTCTCAGTGCAGTCTGCTGAGCTCCACCGACCAGTTTTGCTTAACTCAGGTTGCTGCTGTTTGGAGGGAAAAAAAAAAAAAAAAAAGACATAAGATCTGAGAACTCTGGAGCTGTCTACAGTTTCAGGAAGCCAACACTGCAGTAGTTTTCATACACAATGTAATTCATAACTATACAGGTTTGGTTTTTAGATGTCCCTCTCCCCTCCTTTGGAAGGGTGGGAAGAATTTATTAAGGTCTACCTACAGATGATACTGGTTCCCAGCAACCTCTGAATCATTAAAGATTAATAAAATAACTTTTCTATTGCTACAGCTTACACGAGTAAGCAGCACCCTACAAAAAACAAGTACTTATATAAGTCCATACTCTGTCTCTGCAAGAAGTTAAACCAGACAGCAGGCGCTTCAATGCCATCACGAGTACAGCCAGGGGGTGGGGGAGAATCCACATAAAGTTGCCATGTCTATTTATAGGATTTACATGGGGGATAGTGGACCAGTTAAACACTAAAAGGCACTGAAATTAATTCTGACCATGGAATAACACTATATTAAAAAGTTATGCAAAGGAAGTTTAAATTATTTTTGAAAACACATTTTACTTTATCATGAAAATTGCCTCAATGTCCCATGAACAACTTTAAGAATAAACACCTGGCAAAAATTGCATTCTGAAATGACTGCTTCTAAAAGTTTTTGTTTGTTTGTTTGTTTCCCCGCTAAACTGAATGATCCATTGCTATTTAACACACAACTTAAAGGAAAGGGGTGGGGGACAAAAAGCAGCTCAACAATTGAAATTCCAAAGAAGTTCTGGAAGCCAAAGGTTATCTGCATGTTGGATAAGGCCACAAGGATCTTAAAAGTTTGTGGAAAAAAGTGGAAGACTGCAGATTCAGCAAACCTGATCTCCTGGTTATTTGATTGTTCCCTGGTAGACACAGCCAGCCTACCCAGGTTTATTAAACACTGGTTTGCCAAGCCTAGTCTTGAGTGAATGGTTAAGATACAAACACGATTGTGTTCTGACATTTCAAGCCCACATCATGTGCCCATCTCATTCTTTACTCATTTGTCCAATACAGAAAAAAGTACAAGTAAGAAAGTGAGATGAGCACATTAAGTGGAAACTAGCAAGAAAATGATATAATCCAAACTCCTGCAAAAAAATGGAAAAAAAATCACTGCTCTCTTTTGCAAAGGCAGTTCCTATGGAAAGAGACACCAAAGACCACCGACAGATCGGAAAGAGCATGAGATGACACCAGAAAGGAAGAAACAGAAACTAAGAGAAAAACACTGCCAAATAAAGATGAGAAACCAGCATTGTATTTACTCGCACACATACCAAGGATGGCATTGACAGGAACAGCAGATAACAAGTCAATATAGTAAGAGAACAGCGTTTTTGAAAAGAAAAGGCAATATGAGAATAGAATATGCTTAGCAAAGGTTCTCCAAAAATGTCAAGAGATAAAAACAGGGCTAGGAAAAAAGACAGGAAAGCAGGAAGTAAAAAACAAAACAAGAGAGAGAAAATGAAGAAAGATAGGTAGGACAGAGAGCTGGAACAAACTTTTGAAGGACCAGTAGAGAGCAGCAAAAAGGAAGAAAAGAAACTGGTACAGTGGTTTAATAGTGCAGTTTTTCAAGTATCCTCGGTACGATTTTTTTTTTCTTGGTAGCACAACCTCGAGTACAGGAAAGAGGAAATTCAGAAGTCATGACACTGAAACAAGGAAACAGGAGAGGACACTGAATCATACAGATTCAGAGAAGGCAGAGAATACGCAAGAGACTGCCCACAGCTTTCATTAACATTTAGTGGTTATGCAAACCAACAAAAAACGCAGCACGTAAAGGGAACAATATTCCTCAAGACTTTGTTTCTTAGAAAAACACAAGGGATGCCAAACGAAAACACATCACACTAAAGAAAAGTTGAAGCCTTGCTAAGAGTAGGGAAAGAAACAAACGATTAATATTGACTTCTGAGGGATGTTCTTAAATGTTTAATCCCCAAAGTGGCAGGTTTTGTTACAGACTGGGAATACACGAGGCCAGCACTTCACACAGTTTAAGCTATCATAAAGCTGCAGTGCCAACAGAAGAAGCCATCTCTTCCTTTCTTTATCCCGCAGTCTTTCTTGCCTTACTCAGGCAGAAAGTCAATGGGATTCTGTAGTAAAGTGAAGTGGACTGTGAATTTCTTAAGGACTGAAAGTAGATTTTTTTTTTTTTTTTGCTTTATTAGTTTTAGCTGTGTTGTACCATAAGCTCCAACCTCCATGCAAGCAGAAGGAAAAGGAATGGAAGCCTTGGGGAACAGCCGTATCAGTCCCAGTCCTGTACCGCATGGTGACGCACAGCATAACCTACACCCGTTACCCAAGGGAAAAAGGCTTGAAGCTGCTATTGCCTTTACCTCGAGGACAGTGAGTGGGACTGGGGAAAACAGAATCACTGCCTTCACCCCTCGGGAAAAGAGAATCACTGCCTTCACCTCTTCCTTACCTGTGGAGGCACCGCTGGAGCTCAAGTGCACCACAGGAGGCTGCACAGCCTGCTCCAGCCTGTCCCGCTGCACCCGAGCCTTGCACAGCACAGGCAACCTGTCCATGAGGAAAACGGACACAGAGACAAAGGTCTTAGGGATATTTTTCCTGTTTGCAAAAGTATTTTAAGTTTTCATTTACAAATAATTAAAAGCTGACTTCTGAATCCCAAAGACCCTCTGGAACTCCGGTCTGTGCAGCTACAGTTTTGTATTACTGGTAGTAACAGACATACACAGGTGGACAGACAATCAGACCTAGTCAAGCAAACTGTTTTTCTGAGCAAGCCTGCTGAAAGTGATGGAATTTCTATTTAAAGATGCCAGAAACACTTTCCATGTCTCCTTAAACACCGCAGAATACAATTTTAATGATATGCTTGAGTCTGGAATACAAATACCTTTACCTACTCGTTTTTCTGGAATCTGAGCTTTTACCATATTGCATTACCTCAAATAAACAGGAGCTCAAAACATCCCTAATACATTGTTCTAAGACTTTTTTTAACGTTAATTTGATACAAGAATAACAAACAATTTTTTGCCTCAATATATGTCGAGAAAATTTGCCCTCTCAAAGCAGATAGATGCAGCAGCTGATTTACTGACCTTCCTCAGGACTGGGAACAAGTTCCAGTGCAACAATCAAATGCACGACACATCTTCCCAAAGAAAAAAACCAACCAAACCACATCTCCTGAAACTACAGCCTACTCCGCAGAATCAGACAGGTCCTCCCCCAGCCTCCTCTAAGTGCTCATCTATATAATAAGCCTTCAAATGAAACGTATTTCAGGGGCTACGGCTCTGAAAGGAAGTTAATAATTCAAAACCCAAGTAGAACCCCAACTGTCCAATGCCTGACAAACGCAAACTTCACCTCAGCACTTCCCTACCACAGTACCTCTGAGGTTGCAACTTCCGCTTCACTCCTCCAAAATGATTTCTGCTAGAAAGCTGCGGGGGGGGGGGAGGTCCTCATGATTTTTAAGTTGAGCCAAACTACAGAGTCAATGGGTTCAAACTATCCCGTGGCTGCACAGGTAGTTCTGCCTGGTATTTAGTCTGACCCACTGCTGATATCATTTGACTCAGAAACATTTTTACTGGTCCACAGTGCACTGCGTGCCATGAGTGAGGCCGTACGTAAAGACAACAGAATTTACATGAAGTCGATGTAAGAAAATGCTGAGAGTAACCAACACTGCCCAAGGAGCTTGCAAATGTTACCTGCTAAAGTAAAAATGTAAAGTAAAATTTTAGATAATACTCAGTACTTTGTCTTGCGTTGCAAACAGTAAATATACCAAAGGATCTCACATTCTGCTTGTTACAGCTTTGGAAAACACTAACTAAAAACAAAAACCAAAAAGATTAAAAAGATATATATATATATATAGTGACATTTGATCTGTCTTAAGTTACAAAAACATTAAAAAAAGCTCTTAGGGATAATAAAGTAGTTCGAAAAAAAGAGCAATCAAGATACAACACACATTTGCAGATAGAAAAGCAGTAAAAAATTTCAAAGCGCATGTCACTACCTCTAAGCGCTAACCAGTAAGACAAATGATATCAGCAGTCCCACATCCATCAGAAGACACAGTTGAAAAATATGAACATGTTTCATGAGCTCAAAGATGAAACTACTGACATCAGCCAGTTACCAAATTTGTATCCAAACTCTACTGAAGATTCTTCTGTAAATGAAACATTACTGAACCCCACTCTCTCCAAGCGTAAGCTGAGGATGGATATTTGCAATGCGCTTCTGTTAAGAGCAGACATGGCAGCTTGCAAAAGTGTCCCTGCTTCATCGCAGGCAATGTAAAAACAACAACTGGAACTAAAAAATGGATTAGTAGTTTAACCAAACGTAAAATGCATTGAATGTCTTACTCTGCTGCACGACGTGCTAGGAGGTACTCTGAGGAAATGTACTGAAATGAATGTTGTGACAGCTAGCGTAACTTGATTCATTGTTCGTGAAGGAATCCGAGTACAAAGGCACAGACAATGCATCCATTTATTAAGGAGATGCACACAAGGGTTTGCCTATCCATTCAGGAGTTCTGTATTGCTTTTGACTATGAAGATCTTTGCATTTATGACAGATAAGAAAATAAGCGACACATCCCAGTTTCAAGGAAAGATAAAACACTCCCGCATTTGTTTCCTCCGCCTTCACAACAAAAGTGCACTCATTCCATCTCCAGTTACTGTAGACTGCGTATTGGAAGATTTCAACTCTTGCAGCCCAAAATAAATCCATTCAGCAGAATAAGCTTAAATTCTTCAACAAGTCAGTCTTTGAAAGACTGGTGTCCTCCATCCTTTATCTCACAAGGAACACTCCACCGACACAGAGTCTTCTTAGAATTTATAGGCAACTTCTTTGGCCAAGTACAACAACCAGACCTGCCCATTTTGAGAGTCTAAGATACAACTTTCAATTGTTCAGCCATACCAAGGACATGTGAGCAGAGCAGCAACTTCACCGGCAGCTGTGTCAACTGCAGATCGATCGCTATTTTCTTTCAAAGCGGAATAAAGTGCATGAAAACTTCAGAGAAAGTCGCTTTCTCAAGTTTGATGCCTTTGCTCTGAAATTGCATTCAGAAGCACAGCATCTGAAAAATGTCTCAATATAACAACATTTGAGAGGTCAAAAAAAAAACAAAAAACACAAAAACAAACAAAAAGTAAAAAGCCAACAACAGCCACCCACAACAAGGTGAACAGTGACCACCAGCGTGCTGTAGCTCACCTGGCATTGCACAGACTGGTACAAGGGCTCCGCTGAGAAGACTTTTTCTTGCACTAGCTAAAAAACAACAATAAAATGCTCTCATATTTAAATAATTACTATTTCATCCCATGAAATGCTCTAAGTGCCTGAACACTAAATCCAGATTTTTCCGCTTTGGTATTACAATTCCACCTGATGTATTTTCCTATTAGCAAACGTAACACATCACATTACTGTAAGTGGGAAATATCAGAGAAAAATGTAACTTTTTTTTTTTTTTAAACTTGGACACCTTTTTGCCATGGATCATGCTTTGTGTGAAATTTTGTCCTCAGTGAGACTGTTCTTACAAAGCTAAGACAGACAGAATTTCTGTTAGCATTCAGTAAATTTCAACTGACCTAGTATAATTGATTAGTTAATTTATTTGCTCTATTCTTTCTGCAGTATATTGACAAAGGTTTCAGACTTACGCATACAAGTCATTTTATTCTCAATAGAGTAGTTCATTAAAGTCTATTACATCACTAGAACAATGATACACATACATCTTCCACGCTCTTGCATCTACAGATAAATTTTACATTCAGACATTCTGATCCAGCCACATGTCTAATATAGTAACTGTGCTAGGAAAGTTCTCTCTACACTCAGCTTCTGTTCTCATAATTACACCGCTACACTTGCTCTCATTAACACAGCTTATATGGCTTTGAATAGCACAAATTGTATTAGCGTCAGTATATCAGCAGCGCATTTTAAACAACGCTGCTGTACTGATTAAAAAGTCTTACTCCTACCATGAATTTATAAGGTACAGTTGAGCAAATTTAGCAACTTGACAGTGATGAAGGAATACATATACTCCTCCCTACCACTCTTGCCGCTCCTCTGTGATAGCTGCAATGCTCATCTGACTGCATGACAAGCCAGTTCAACTCACTAACCTGGCAGAAAATTCTTTTTCCTGTTGTTGGATTAGTTTTCTACCAGTTTAGCAAACCGAAGCAGGTTGCTGCAGGGTCAATGCCAGCACAGCTCAGAGTGGGGACAGGGAAGCAGCCGCAAACCATTACGCCCGCTCACCTTACACTGTGCAGCTTCACTTACCTGCTGTGGATACAGTACTACAAAATAGAGATCTGTGTGCACTAACACTCCTGATTTCAAGTGATACCAAAGACATGCCTAACTTTAAAGGTGTAAACAGGACTACAGCCTCAGCTGAACACCCAATGTCAAGGAGACTAATCACACCAATGGCTTTTTGCTCAGCTGTTTGATACAACATACCTGTCTCAGCAGAAACCATCAGTGTGTCCAGCTGAGAGGTGCAAGAAAATGCTAAAAATACACTACACCCAAGCTGACAGAAGTTGACTCTTTAGAGTAGAAGATGCTGCAATTCCAAGACTGGGCTCTTATCCATTTATTTAGTTCACAAGGGATACTTTTATTATGGTGGCACAAATCATTGACAAAGTTATTTCAAGACTTGAAAGACACTGTCCACATTGGGATTGTTTATATTTGTAAAGTCTTCCCTTCACTAACAAAACTGAGGTATGCACCAGCTTAGTAAAACAGATCTGTGCAAACAAAATGATTTATAATTTACAAACCATGTTTTTTCGGTTACCACCACACCTAGCCTAGGGAGCGTACCAGAAGATCGAAACCAATCAGCGGTATAGTCTCTACAGTACCCTGGCCCCTCGTAGAAATGTGTCATTCCTACATAAGTTAAGTTGCTCCATTTACTGGATGCAGCATACCTTTGTCTAAGGTAGCGTCACATGTAGGAACTGAAGCCTTCAACAGTTCACAATGTTAGCGTGGCCACACCCTCAGTTTTATTTAATTATCTGAAGTATTACTTAATGAAACTACTGTAGCAACCAGAACTATACGGGACAGCCAGCAGTTCACGTAACTGAGCCTGTCCACACAGCCAGGCAGGCTGACAGAACACTGAGTTCACAAGCAACGCAATAAGCGTCCTACCAGCTACAGCTCCGCGGACGTCTGTACCACGCTTTTGGTCGCAGTAGACTCTTGAACCAGCTTTCAAGGCTGCACGCTCTGTGTGCAGATGACCAGAGATGACCAAAACACAGAACTGACTGGTCATGTCGTAAATTTTCAACTACGAGACGCTGTAGACCTCATCCGCACAATGTGCCAGGAGACGCCTGGTTGCCGAGATACGGCTTCCATCCAAAGACAGAAAGAAACAAACTACTCCAGACATCTATATCAACAGTAGGCATTATATCACAGAAAAGCCCATCCACGGGGGGGGCCCACAGTCGCACTAGTATGAAACTATGCTAAGCACAGGCAAAACGAATGGCACAGACGAAGTCAGAAAACACTCGGGCAGCGGTCGCGCAGGGAGGTAAGCGCTCCCGGCCCCCTCCCGCAGCCCTGCACACACGCCCAAGGCCGAGGGCCCGGAGCCCGCGGCACACGCGCGAGCAGGGGGCACGGCTGAGTCTCAAAAGCGGTGTCACAAGCCCGGCACAGCGCACGGGGGTGGTTTCCGAGGGCACCGGGAGCGAGCCGCGCTCTGCCCGTCCCGCCGGCACCGCTCGCGGCCCGGCCGGGACCCGGCGAGCAGCGAGCCGGAGCGAGCAGGGCTCAAAAGGAAAGCCGGCTTTCGGTGGTTTTCCCGTACAAGGCGAAAGCCAGCAGCGAAACTACAGCTCTCCTGCCCTCTCCCGTCCGCCACCCCCTTAGAAAAAATAAAAACGAGAAGAAGAAAAAGAGAGACACTTAACGGATAACACGGCGGACGTCGGAGCCCGGCGGCGGCACCACCGGAGGCCGAGCCCGCTGACAGCCGGCAGCACCGCCCGGACGCCGGCGCTCGGG
>VXAL01008016.1:45035-60741 GCA_013399475.1 Chauna torquata
CTGGGCCCCCAGGGCCCGGGATCAGCGTCTCGCACAGCTCTGCGGCCCGGGCCCGCCCCCGCCGCAGAAGTGCCCTCTCTCGGTATTTTCCTCGCTGCTTCTTTTCTCGTTTTGCACGGTTGTGCTGGCTTCACTCGCCGGTTCAGCCCACATACAAGTGTTGTAAAAATAGGAGCGGTGGCAGAGCTCGGTTTCTTGGTTTTGATGCAAGAACAGGACTTCGCAATGTTTATTAAACTGACTGCGGGATGGTGCCAGCGCTGATGCTGGCATGTTCTTGAAGCAATTCCAGTCGAAACTAGGGCACCAGCTTTTAGTAATTTGTATTCATAGCTAAGTCATCTTTATAAAAATACTTTTTTTTTTTTTTTTCCAAAATGAAAGCAGCTCTGATTACTGTCTCCTGGTTTCCAAATTAAGTTTAAATATTAACAAAACATTTTCAAAACTTCACAGAGATGACTAAGTACCACAGACTTAATTTCACTTTTAACAGTTACTACAAACCCGGAAGAGTTTGTTAGTGTACTACCTGCTGTTGCAGAGATTCTACCCCAAAGACGCATTAAAACCACCCACATTTCAAAAATAGGTCTAAGATGTTATCCAACTGTAACAATTATTTCCACTGAAGAAGGAAAGTCATTAGAATAGGAAAAAATAAATTATTCCTACAGTTGTTTTGGGAATGTCTCCTTCAGGGCTTGTCTACAACTTCACCAGACTCTGGTTTTCAGTCATTAGTATGATTGATTACAGATGCCAAATTTCTTGGGGGAGCACAGGGATGGAGAGTTATCTACCCCAACTCCTAAAGGAACACTAAAATTACTGGAGCTTTTTTTTTTTTCCTTAAACCGAAAATGATTAAACCATTTTTACATAACCCATCCTCTTGCGAATGGTCAACATTTTGCATATAAATTATACCAGTATGGGAACAATGTATGAAGACACCCTAAACACTGAGAGACCATTACAGCTGCAAAGCTTAGTCAACTCATAACTTAATCATGTCACAATTACAGGATACCCATTTAAACTTTAATTTGGCTCCTTTACATACACAAACTAATTACAGAGTATATTTTCCAGAGTAAGCATACCTCCTTTGAAACAAGAGGTAGGCTTGAGATGTCAGTGGTTGAACCTTTGAAAATGATTTTTGTTTTGCCAGGTGAGGGAAAAAATACGTGAACACTGAAAGACATGCACAGCTCCAATGGGAAAAAGTGGTAAGTAGTGCCTCATTCCCTCCCAAATCCTCAAAGAACAAACCTGTGCCTCCCAAATGCAGGAGACAAGTGTTAGTAATAATGACAACTTCAGTCAATGAAGGCAGTATTAATACAGCATATGGGAGTCCTGATCGCAGACTAGGGCAAATTAAATTCTTACATTCCCTGTCATCACCCAGTGTTTGCTTAAATTCAGTGTTTAATATTGCTGGCTTGGCAGCCTATTTAAATTATTCAGCACTTTTGTAATGCACTGCCTTTTTAATTATGCCTTTAAACATAGCTTCTCTTTTCTGCTTGGAAGCAGTTAATCTAGTTTCAAGTTCCTTTTCATTTTCAGGCAAACAAGGAATCACATTAGGATTTTCTCAAACATGAAAATCATTTTTCAGTCAAAATTAAAAGGCAATGTTTGACTACTCTGGTTTGGATTCTGCGTGGCTTCTATTTATTCTCTGTATCAGTGGCACTTAATCACAGAACTTTGTATTACTTTTTTAAAGATTCCCTACCAATGGGCATAAAGCTCTGACAGGCAGGCCTCACAAAAAAGAAAGGAGAAAGAAATTCTTATGGCAAATGCAGTTCTCTTGTGAAATTCTCTAAGATTAGAAATAAGGAAAGCATTTACCTGCAAACAGCCACAGCCGAGAGAAGAGGAAGAACTGAACACTCCAGTCCCAATCCAGTGTGATGAACTGCTCGTTAAACTGCGAAGCAATGGAGATACCGCAGCGAGTACTCCCCAAGCGCTGGAAGTGGCGGATGGAGACAGATAGTGAGTTAAGGCTAAAGAGCCACAATCTCATCTTACACTAACTTGGTTATTGCAGCTTTAAGAGAGAGGTTTGGGAAGTTTTCCACTCCATATTACTCTTGCACACCCCTTCTAAAATTAGAAAGGGGCAGCTGGCTATTGCAGCCGAAAGAGCGGATAGATCCCCCCCAGCCTCCCTCCCCCCTTTCCTTGACTGACATGGCTCCCAAGAGCCACGGAGGAATTTGGGGAAGGGTGCTTCCACCTGTTGAACGTGGAATGAGGTTGTCCAGGCACTGCATTATAAATCCAACTGTCAGGCACTGACAATAAAACAGGACACAGGACAGCTGTGAAGACTACAGGAACTCCCCCCCGCTTCTCCTTCTACATACTCCTGCAGTTTTACAGTTTGTCTTATAGCAGAAACAATGCATGAAAAATTGTTCTGTGTGATTTGAGTTTGTAAAACAGAAGGGCTCAGTACAGACCACTTCAGATTTGTTCTCCTCATTTTCCAGCTGTGCTACAGGGTCTTAGCACAGAATCTGGCAAGTTGTTCATATATCACTATGCACCTCCAAAACCAGATTTTTTTTCTAAATACATAATGGTGATTGCATTGCAGACGGCGTGTATAGCTCCATTCCGTATGGCAAGTACTTGTATGTCTACCTTAACGTAGAGCTCACCTTGCCTTCTGCACCCAATTTGCGCTGAATTGATTACCAGTTCAAAACAAATACATTTTTCAGAAAAGGGTATCAAAGACGTGACTTTTTTTTATTTGTGGAAAATGAGTGAATGCTGTTGGTGGTAAAAAAAAAAAAAGGAGAAAAAATTAGTCCTTATAATGAACCAGCTTAGCATGTTCAAAACTCCTCAGTGCAACATGACTCAGGAGCAGGCTGTGCAAGACAAGGTAACAACAGATGAGGCGGTGCATTATTCTAGGTCCCTTTTACATCATTTACTGCTGAAGGCAAAATAGGTGTTGCCATCCCCCAGGTGCACAAAGGCAACAGCAGGAGTTGCAGAAGAGGGCCCATTTTCCACTCCCTGCTTGGCCTGGCTACCTGCAGGGCACTCCTGCTAGCTCCCAGGTGTCTGTCTGCTCACAACCAAGGGGCAGTTTAACTGCCCTGGAAAAAGAACCCTACTGGGGCAAAATCCCAGTTTTTCATTCCTGATGTCTCACCCCAGAAAAAGCAAATCAAATCCTAAGTCGATTGGTGGAGAAAGCAATGAAAGAAACAGCAGATAAGTAATTTCAGGATTGTGTATTAAAGGGTTAGAAATCTATTTCCAGTAATGCATGCATTTCACTGTTCAACACAACCAAATGATCTGTGCTTCCGTTTCTTATTACCAGAACAGTACTACATTTTCCAATCCAATTTGCAGAGTGCTGGAAAATGAGCGTTCTGTACTGTTTTGTCTACAAATTAGAGTTTGACTGGTTCTGCTCCCCTAGAATCATGTTCTACCCAAAGTTTATATGCTGTAACCCCACAGAACAAGAATCGTCCCCTTTTCAGCCTCAACGCCACACCTGCTGTCCTTGCTGTCTATAACCACATCTTTGCTATCACAGGCCATTTTATTTGCTGAGCTGTTGACAATTAGGGACAGTCAACTTCAGAAATGAGATTTCTCTGGAAGAAGCCAAAGTATTTTATCATTTCAAAAACATCAACTGGCTCTTTGCTGCAGGCAATGAAATAATAATACAAGGAGGGAAGTAATCTAAGCCTGTGAGCAATAGACAGATATTACTCTTCACCTCTGGCTGAGGAGGAGTTACTTAATGAGATCTGCATTAAGTACCTGTGGATACTTAATAAAAGCCTTTTAAGAACAAAGCCACAAGCAGCTACAAACAGGACCTACTTCTTCAACAGCAGGAACACTCTTCTAATCCCGACCTTTCCCACTCCTACAGAATGGGCTGTGTATAGCATTTTGCTTTAATTTATTTTTCCAGACTAAGCAGCATACTATATATTTGGAAATACACTTCACTTTCCTACAATTAACAAAAAAAGTGATTCTCCCTTGTCTGTCACAACACCAAGTAGAGCATTAAGTCTTTAGCTTCCAGACACCTTCCTATTTTGTCTTGAAATAGGGGAACATTGCTCTTTAATACCCTTTAATTGCAGTGGGGTTGGAGAGCTTTAGAAAAAGAAAATAAACTGTATTACGTATGTTTTATTATTATAAGAGCATGGAATCTCCTGCTTTCATGTCATAGCTTAGTCTTTCTTTGTGGAGGCCAATTCTGCTAAGTATATCCTTTTTTTTCTCAGCTAGTTTTAGTTAAGACCTATCCCTTCAGCCAGTTCACAGCACACTAACTTGGCACAGCAGAGGTCCAGGAAGAGGAAGCTAGGAGTGGGACAAGAATGGAGTCATCCGCTGACTCTTATATCAGACTAATGAAACAAATGAACCATATCTTAACATTAATTCCAGGTGAAATAAGAACTGAGAAATAGTACAAGAACACCAAGCAAGAGAAAATTCAAGAGCTATTACAATTTCTTGAATCATGCCCAGTTAGAGAAAAGCCCAGATACTACCAAATACATACATCTGCATCCCAGTATCTATCACCCCATTTACGTTTCTTAGAGCTTCTAAATTTTGCAAAAGGTTTTACCTTTGACCAGATACAAACACCTACAGTAAGAACACAGTCTTAAACACGTAAACAAGAAAGTCTGACCACGTAAAATTCAATGGACAAATCTTAAAATACTTTATAAAACAAACAAGTAGATTTATTTTTAATGATTACTAAAATAGTTAAATAGTTTACATAATATACAAGCAGATATGCTACCAGGGTACACTCAGAAATAAGTCACAGTTTTGTTTTGTTTTTAAAATATATATTTGTCCAGTGAAACGTTCAAAATGTAAATGCCATCCTTTCCTTCCTGAGCTATTCTTGAACATCTAGAACAGCAGCACTTCCATGTCTTTTTTTTACTGTTTATATTTCTCCTCATTAAAATAAAAAGCACTATCCAATGCTGGCTTTCAGTGGTCAAAACAAATCCACCACCAGTTTAAGTGACCACACACAGCTCTATGTCTCTCAAACTGTGTTCTTTTATATTCTTAAGGTGATTTTGTTCATACCCATGTCACACCCCAGACCTTTGCCTGCACAAAGAAGCTAGAAGCTCCAGCACCTCCAAGAGGTTTTCTGGGTTAAGAAGGATGTTTACAACAGGACAGGTCAAGGGACTTGTGAGTAAAGGATAGGTCCAAGAACAACTAATCTCTCATCTGTTACAAGAAAATGTCCCATTAATTTCAGGGCAGTTATCACACATTAGTTCATACTCGGTAAAACTGAATGCACATGGACCAATGGTTCAACAGCATATGCTAACAGCAATGAAATGGAAGTGCTGCGATTCACTTTTTTTATTTTTTATTTTTTTGCACAAAATACTTACAATAGAAACACATACATGTTTTTAGTCTGGTGTGTGGGATTCTTGGCAGGAGGCACTCTAAAAATGTATTTTAAAAACAAGCATTGCAAATCTGTTCTTTACTAAAAGCTTATGCAGCAAGCAGAAGGTTATATGCAGGCACATGAAAAAAAGATTAGTTTTCTAGTAGTTTTCTAGAGTACCACAAATAAATAAATTCTCTCGATGCAAAAATAATTATCTTATTAAAATGAGAAATAATTACGTCTTCCTAAACTTCTGTTTGGAAAGGAGATGCAACAGGTCTTTAGAACACACATATGGCTGACTTTATCATTTCTCCCCAAATTTTAAGACTTGCAGTACTTTGACAAAGAGCAGAGAATTCTTGGAAGCAGTGAGGCAAAGAGGTGCTGAGGGCCATTAACTGACTTCTGCTACCAACATCAACCTAATCCTTTGTACCTCAGCTTTTCTCACTCTCCAAACTGGTTAGGTAAGACTCATTTAAGGAAGAAATGCTTGCTGAAAGATTCTCCAAAAGCCACAAATCTCTCAAGCAATTCTGCCATTTCTGTAATTCTCCAGAGAGAGCTGACGTCTATGCTGTGGTCAGACGGACCAAGAAAAAGCTTGTGTGTAGACTCGTATCACTTTATCATCATTTTCAATGTATTATAAGAAAAGTAAGCAATTCTGGCAGATGAAGCTGATGTTTTTACATCCCGTTACCTTGTCACACGCGATACTAGCTTTACCCACCAGCAGAAAAGGATCTTCACAGCAAAGCCAACACTGCACCAAGACAGCTTCACATGCAGATGAGTGGTTCTGCAGTAGCGGACACTTGCTTCTAACTCCAGGACACCAAACCTGAGTAAGTTACTGAAGACAACCTACCAAGAACAATCAAGTTCCTTGCTTACATTCTGCAGTTTATTTAGAGAAGTCCCAGTTACTTTAGCAGAAGCAACCCTGCCACTTGGTGAAATTTCTTTGCACAGACCTTGTGCTGCCCGAGCTCAGCAGCTGCAGTAAGTTCTTCCCTTTTGAGACATTACAACACATTTTCTGTCTTCCTCCTTTCCAGAGTCCACTCTAACAACTTTTATGTGCATCCGTCCACAGGGAGGCCCTTTTCAGGCCAGACAGGCAAGACAAGATGAGATATACGGCTCCACAGTCCACTCAGCTTATCTGTATCCATGCTATTATAAGAACTAGGAACATCAGAACTGGTGAACTTGGTCCACAGGAAGTCCCGCACTTTCTCCTCAACTTCTTGTAAGGTGAGGCTCCTTCTCAGCGACTGCTCATCCAGGAGAACTGTCAGCAGAAGAGCCACATCCTTAAATGCTGCATTTTCATGGTCACAGTACTTGTAAAAGATCAAAGTGGAGCCTGCAGGCAGCAACTCGAAACGATGCACCACTGCTACCTTCTTGCCTTCTCTGAACCCAGAGCTGAGCTCATTATCTACCTCCAGCTTAACAATGTCGCTGTCCAATATGGCTTTGTCCGCCCCATTAATTTTGATTGTAGTAGCATTCTGGGAGAAGGCAAAAGCATTGGCAATCTCATCACTGAGGCACTTCAGCGCCTTCTCAGCTTCTTGGCCAGCTGTGAACAGCAAGATGGCCGGCTCCAAATGCAGATCGGAAGTGTTGAGGTGTTTCTCAAGGAACACCTGGGTTCTTTTCCACAGACTGGGGTCCTGACTTTGGTACGTATTTCTGAGTTTCTTCATCTGGGCCCGAAACACTTGCAGAATTTGTGCATTTCTACGTGACAAAGTTGCATCTAGAAGGCTTGGTATTCCACTCCACAGGACATAAAGCAATGGGACGCAAATTAACAGAACCAGTAGCAAAGTCCATCCCTTATGAAATCCACTCTGCGATCCACCATCATCTATAGAAAGGAGGTGGAAACAAGAAGAAAAAATAATGTTTTAAAGGAATAAGAAGTCACCAAGTAAAAAGAAAATAAGAGCATACAGTAGAAGTCAATGAACTCATCCCACTCTCAAGCTACTGGTACAGTAGTTGAAGAACATAAAGATGTTCTAGTTAAAAGAAAACTTTTCAGGTTTCAGAACCTTTCACTTCTTCAGCAACTTAGTGAAGAGTCAGCATTAAAAAAAAAAAAGGACATTTTAAGCATTTCCAGATTAACTAAGAAATTGGACATCCTTCTGAAAAAGGAGCTCTTCTGAAAGATCTCTGAAAGATTTAACCAAATCCAAACTAACAGCTTAAAATGGTTCTCAGAAAGGTCAAGTTTGTTCCCACATTTAGTTTCTGTAGAAAAATCCTGATAGAAAATCTGGCAGCACCAGAATGGTTTCTGTGTTGCTGTTTCTCCTCCCTGGCCTCTTAAGGATTAAAAATAGTCTCTGCAGCAGCAGTTGCATCTCTAACACTGGTGCTCGACACTATCAGAAAACGTTTGTGTTCTTTGCATCAGCCAGCTTCACAAAGAGTACATATGGCAAACAGTACACAGGAAGCATATAGAATATCAGATATTTTGATTTGGTTTTGTATTTGAACAGTTAAACTAACCCTTGTTTGACCTACTGTAAGCATAAGGCTTGATTCTATCCCCAATAAAATCAGGAACGAAACACACCCACTTCCTTGGCAACAGCAAAGAACTATACCTTATATTAGCTTTTTATGTCCTAACCTTTATCAGGACAGGAACACAACAGCTATTAAATACGAACACCACTGGGCCTGCCTCTGTTTTAATCTTGCAGCAAATCTCACAGACATTACAGATGGAAGACCTTAAATTCAGGTGGAAGATTCCTCCTTAGTACTGAACACACATGCCCTAGTGAGCAAGGCATCTGTTCCGGCAAGGACCCTCAGTTTAACACCAGCTGCCAGGAAATCTAATGCTTGGACAAGCATGGGAATGGTTAATGTAACACAAGTATGAAATAGAAGTGAAAGCAGAAGTCTTACTTTTGGCCAAATGCTGTGACTGCTTCCCTGTACTGGGCTGATCTCGAAATTTACTTCTGCCTGTCAAGAGATTAAGAAAGGAACATGAGAAAAATACATAAGTCAACAATTATCATCAATCCCCCAGTGGGGAATTCAGCAGGGAGCTGAAATCACCAAACTGCATCAACTTCATTGGAAACCTGTTCTTAGTGATGCTTTTACATACAAAATCCTATGAAACTTCCAAGAAGGTTATGGACAGGAGCAAAGGCAAAGCTATGACCTCATCCTGAGTATGACTGTATCAAGTATGGGGCTTTCTATTCCTTTCTGCTTCGCGCCACCCTGTACTCAAGCAAGGCAAGTCTTCAGCAAGGAAAATGACACATTCACCGCTATTACGAGCCTGAGAAGTCCCCTTTGCCTCTCGGATTCCCTGCTACGCTCCTTGCCAAACGTTAATTCTTAAGCCATCTTGACAATCTTGTATAAAAAGCACAAATCATCAACCTATCACAAATCACCCCTGCTGATTTTTTTTTTTAAACTCTTGAAAATTTATGCAAATATGGCAGATTTAACAACCTGTTATGTTCTGCACAAGCATACCATGTCGCAGTTAAGCTCCCTCATTTTGCTTAAGAATTTGAGGGATAGAAAATTGAAACTCAATTAACTCATGTTTTAGAAAAAACAACATAATAGAAGATTTAAGTAGCAAAAGCAAAGCAGTACTTTAAAGGGACAGTCTCGTATCCCCTCTCAGCTAGCTTGGGCAAGAGGCCTGCTTCGTTGTCAGTCAGTTTATTGGAATGAATTGTGCTTTTAAAGCAAAATGCAAGCTTCCAAACTTAAAATATACTTTTGGTCTATTTATTTAGATGGGTTCAGACAGCAAAGTACTAGAGATACGAACCATCAAAGAGTGTTATGAACAACTTTCCCAAGAGACCTGTATGAATATATACAGTGCAATTATTGGTCAGCATGTTTGCTATGTTTAGTCAGTTAATTAAAAAGACATAAGAATTCCTGGCTCCTTGAGAACTACAGCAACTGCTTCAAAGCTGAAGGCTCTTTAGTAATTTATAGCCAAATCAGGATACTGTCAATGACACTATTGAGAGTAAACTGGACGAACACACCCTGTAGTAGTTATTTCAAGAACAGTAAAATAAACACAACAACCTTCCTTCTGTATGAACGTAATCACAGTAGGTGCTAAAAGCAGTTCTCGTTTAAACCAGAGCTTAACTGGCTTAATGAGCCATTATGTTCTGCAATTCCCTGCCACCCTCAATAGGGCACAGACGTGGAGCTTTTAACTGGCTAAACTGGTACAAATCTCTAATAATTAACAGATCAGAATCATCCCAATTCTGTAATATTTTACAGTGTAATCTGTTTGCAGAGACTAGTTTTTCATGTTTAGGAGACTGCTGTGGATCATATCCTAAAGGAAAACATATTTCAATGAACAATCTAATAACAGCTCCTATCCTACCTGTGAATCTTGCCTTATTTACAACACAATTTGCATGAAGGCCAAGAAAATTATTTGTCTTGCCTAACTCAGAAGGTATAACTTCTACAGACACCTTAGACTTCTCAGAGTTTCAAGTGATCAGCATCAGACTAGGATGAACAGCCTGCATCAATTCAATTTTTCAAAGGTGTTTCACAGATATGCAGCTACCACAAGATGAGCTTCTCTTATGGAAGGCACTGTGATTTTCAAAAAGAAATGAAAAAAACACCAAAAAACAAACAAACAAAAAAATCTCACCCACAAACAATCGTCAACTACCACTAAGTTCTCCAACCTGAATCCTGATTAACAGGACTTTGCTTATATTTACTGTTCAGGATAGAAACAAATGCTGAGATGGCAAGAACTGAGCACTACTCAAAATTCAGAACATTATTTTTTTCTTATTTCAAGTACTCTTCCAAGAGGAAAAGGAAAAAAAAAAAACAAGCAAGTAAACATACAAAAAGAACCCCCACCCCCCAAAGGCATAAACATCTGAAACAAAAAATTGGTCATTAGATGAACAGATTGGTGTTTACCATCAAAGAAAAATGCTGCTCCTCCCTAGCAGTATCAGACTGCTAATTCAAATCACAGAAGGCCACCGTTATCCAGGGAGAGTCTAGAGAGGAAGGTGACATGCATACATACTGGTTCACTGCTACCAAAAGGTGAAGGTTGTGTTCCCTCCCTAACCCCAAGACCACTACTACGCGCTCTGCGCTTACTGACTGTCCCATGAGTCAACTCAACTTCCTAACCCAGGCAAAAAAAACAAACGGGTCATTTTCTGCTGAGTCAGCAAGATGTACATCCTCATAGAAGGGTCTGGCTCTGGAACATACCAGCTTCTATTTGAGTCTGCCTCCTGTGTCCCTTTCTACCTTCCTGGACAAAGTTACAGGGCACAAGAAAAATATAAGCAGAGGAAAGGAAAAGAGTTCTGTACTTTGTACTTATCTACAAGGAAGGACTAGGTATCCATTTTTCTACTTACTCTGTGATTTAGTTGGGTAGTGCTCTTGATTTTTCTCAAAGAAGTCAGTCTTGCTTTCGGAAACTAAAGCAAAAATGAAAGCACTTGGTTATCACATCAGAGTTAAGAAGAAGAAAGACATAGCTTTTGCTGTGAAATCTTCAAAGGTTATCAGGGAAGGAGTATGCACTGTACTGACAAACCAACCCTGCCCCATATGACAGCCTCTCAGCCTCTCTACTGACTCCTCTGTAGAGGGGGAAAGCTTCCATATCTAACAGAAAGGGCTTAATTTGCCCCTTCAGCCTGCTCTTCCCAACATGCCACAAAAGTATCGTTCCTACTTTTTCTTTAAAATGTGATGATGATAAATGCAAAGGATGAGAAATGAGCATCAATCAATTGCTACAGGAAGGTACCAGATTTGGCACTTTTGAAACCAAAACTCTTGTTCAGCAGGAGGGAAAAACAAAAACAGCGTAAAGTTGCCACCTTAACAACACTGCTATCAGACCTGGGGGAGTTCAGCAAACATGGGCATATTCCTAGCTGCCTGAGCAAAATGCCTGCATCTGCTCCTGGGAAACAGCAGGCTGACATAGATCTGTTCTTGTTCAAAAATCCCTGAGCAATGAACACTTTGAAAACACTTGGTATAGTCAGCCTCCTCCTGCTAAAGTTGAATCTTTTTAGAAGGACAGTTTTGCTTTGCTTTGCAGGAGGCAATTAAAGCTCCACTCTTGTAAACATAATTTTTGAAGCAGGTATGGTATTGTTCATCTTGACTTGCTTTTCAGCAGACAGAAGGCTATGTATTTATCAAAGTTTAACACGGCACTTGCTTGAATGTTGGGATTTTACATCCAAGTAGATGGTTATCACACTACAATCAGTTTTGATTCTCAGGCAGGAGTACACCCTGAAAAAAATATATTTTCAACTTCTTCATCCATTCAGGTTTCAACTCAACAACTCCACCTTTGTAAGCAGAATTGAAAGAATGTCATTTTAGTACAATTAAGCAATCATTTATTACATCATGGGAAAGGCACTGACAAAACTAGTGTTACCTTTTAATGGTGCAAAAACTTTTGGTTGATGCCCTGCTTGTTTCTTGGGTTCGATGCCATCATAATCCTTTGCTTGGTTTTCTGGAAGGAGGAAATTCGAAGAATTGCCTGTCAGGGGAAAAATAATAAAGAGGATTGGTGTAATTGCAGTATCATTTGTGCTCACAACATCACAAAACTGATGGACCGAGACACAATTTTAGAACATACATGATCTAAATCTGATTTTTTCTAGTTATGATCTCCCAAGAGTTACTTGCTTCAAAAGTAACCAAAAGCAACTAAGAATTGAAAAGTTTATGGCAAATTTGAGTTCACTACAAACATAGCTGTCCACACCACCACACAGTTGTTGTTTTTTGTTTTTTTTTTTTTAAAAAAAGGAGTCCTTGGCTTAAAAATGCTTAAAAAACAGACATCGTGACACCAAATGCTAAGAGCCAAGAAATGCCCTACTAAAGGGATGCGGTGTAAACTAGTAAATACACAAGCATGGGAGTAAAGAGATTTTTTCCCACAGCTTTGGGCACACAATTTACAAACAAACAATAATTGTCCTATGTTTTCCATAGCGTTAGGCAGACAGGAAAAGAGAAGCAACTTTAGAACATAATTCCCCATTTTAAATAGTCCAAGCTATCCTTTAGTTGCGTCTCTTTCTCTCCCATTAACCATAAAGGACGCCTGGGGCTCCTGTGGTCCTAATTTAATCCGCTCAGGTAGCTGGGAAGAATCTAAACCCACACCTTTAGATTGCTTCCCAAATCATGCAGCCATTTAGATGCTGAAACCCAACTTACTTAGGATTACTAACTAGAAAGAATAAAGTCCAGTAAGGTAATAAAAGTCACAGAGCAAAGGTCAGGCTGGAAAGCCAGTCAAAAGCAGAATACCAGGAAAAGATGTTTGAAAAGATAAACTGCAATCAGATTCAATGGAAAAAAAACTTCCTGTATGGAATGAAAGCTCTAGTACAGCTGTAGAACAGAGATCAAGCTGAGGGCATAAGCAAGAAGAAACAGCAAAGAGAAGAATACAACTGGTAAAACTTTCTCTGCAACATCCACACTGGGCCTTTTTTCTTTTTTCTTTTTTTTTTTTTTGCAAGAAAAGAAACAACAGTACTGGGTTCTCCCATGGTTTAATGGGTTTCTGTAGCTCTTTTACGATACGTGTAAGGACAATACACATCTTGCCACCTACTGTTTATTACTTTTACATCACAAATAGTGATCATAACCTTTTTCTCGTATGTTCTGGCAGCTTTAGCACGCCAGTGTATATAAAGTGTACCAAAAAAAAAGAAGGAAGAAAAACATAAATTTTAAACAAATATATCAAGTCACAGGTACAACAGTAATCTGCAAATATCGAGTGGGACACCACATTTTCAAAGCTGTCCTAAAAAGCTGTCAAATGATTTATTTTCCACCAGGCTAGGAATGAAGATTCTCACCCATTCTACTTGATCTTCAAGAATGCCAAACAACATTGCTGTAGTATTTCACTGCACACTGAAATTCTGCCAGAGAATGTCACCCTTAGCGTTGCCTAATAATCGCAAGACCAGAAAGATCTATGAATTTAAAGAGGGCTACTCATGCAATCCATACTTCATCATTCCTCTCCTCTTCTTTGCACCATTCGATACTCTTAAAGCATTCTTAAACGTTATTGCAAACAGGACAGATGTAAGCATACACTACTTCACTGCTCACATGAAAACAGCTTGCAAATCAGCATCTTCTATGTCCAACAGACAGGAAGAGTATTAGTGGGAGCAGACAGCGCACATGGCAACCCCTACACAGAAAAGTGATAAAAAATTGCCCTGTGTAAAGTTTAATTTTCCTGAATATATATAAAAATTCCAGTTCAGACATGCCTGTTCTACCCTCACAAGGCCTCGAGCCTCCTCCCCAAAGGACCATTTGTGCCTCCTGGGCAGCTACTGAGGACTTACCAATGCACCTTAAACCTGTTAGCCAGCCACCTTCTTGGCAGTCACCTGCCAAGAGAGTGGTCTTCTTGCTATCCCCCTTTCATACTCCAGTTTAATCAGAGGGATTAGAAATCTGTGAGTTATAAACTACAGGCTTATAAACCAAAATATAAAGCCACTATTTTAACACAGTGCAACTTGGTCTTTTAAGTCTGGTACACATCTAACCCTGTGGGTTCAATCTTCTTCAACACAGAGATGAGCCTGCAACATTCCATAGCATCCACACACAGCACAAATTCAAGCGCTAAAAAGACCTAGCACATGCACTTAACTTGTACAGTCATACATTCTACTTGCATACTTTAAGACAAATTCAGCAGAGGTTGCTAGCATGCATCTTTAGCTAGTCGATTGAGAAGATGCCTGATCTGAGGCAGGGTTTCTATGCTCTTAAAGCTTTTTAGCTTTAGAAGCAAGTTTCCTAATTTATATTTAAAACCTCTAAGCAAAAGTCAGAAACCAGTTCCCCAAGTTATGGTTTTGTTCCCATTCTGCTCCCCAGGAAGCATAACAATTAAAAGGAAACAAAGTCCTTTAAAAGTCCTTCTAAAGATCCACCCTGCTTGTCCTGCTGCCTCACAGACCCTGCATTCCCCCGGTCTTCTCTCAGCTCTGCAGAAAAATACAACACTACAGTAGCTACAGAGAGTGGGACTCCTTCACTTCTATATAATGCATTAGGCTCTCTTAACATCACATTTTTACACCAGTTGCGAATATAAGTAAATAGCACTGATGCTAAAAGCTCAGGGAGGTGGGAGGATGACATCTCCCCCCCATCCTCGTTTTTGAGATGCCTACATGAAAAAAAAATCCACTCAGCTGTACTTCCTAGAGCATCCCAGCCACAATTACAGCACTAAGCATGTTAGTACCCTGCTGGCCATGGTTTGGGAGTAATATCTTCCCACAGCTTTTTCCACAGATAAAGCTTTTTTATGTGCTAACTAGCTGCACTCTTAATGCAGCTTCTGTTGATGTTTCTGCTTTCCCAAAGAAACATTCACAGCCTCTGTCTTCCTCCCTCAGGACACGGCTTTTCCCTGCCTCGTGGAAGCGCAGCACTGGCAGCCCTCACTGCGGGCAATGCCGTGGTTCGGGCCGTGCGCTGCGGCTGGAACAGGGGCTCGGTGACAGCCCTGTCGCCCGAGCATGGATGGGAACGGAGAAGTCCCAGGCTAGCCCACCTCGCCCGTCTGAGCATTGCCAAATACTTCAATAAAGCATACAGTCCAACTCAACAGACAAAGCGGGAGGGAGGCGGAGGCAACCTGCTCGCAGCTTCCTGACGGAACGACAGGCTGAAGCCAGGCGGCTGCTCGCGAGACGAAGCTGGGATCCCCACCGCTCCGAGGACGCTGCTTTCGTCACCCAAGGACACCAGAGCTAACGCAGCAGCCTCCCAGCGCCGTGCCCGGCGGGAAGGACGGCCGGGCCCGGGCTGCATCCTCGGTGCCCCTTGCGTGGAGCGGGGCCCCGCAGGCCGCTCGGGGCTCGGGACGCCTCGCCGCCCGCTTCAGTGCCCCGGCCAGGCCCCGCCGCCGGGTGGAACGGCCACCGAGGGCTCCCGCGGGCCCCGCACGCAGCCGGCGCTTGGCAGAGATCCGCTTTTCCTCGGGTCAGGACTCACCTGGCGACCTGCAGGCTCTGATCGGGGGCCGGGTCAGGCGGTCCGGGCTGCCAACGCCACGCTCGCCTCCTACAACGAAACGCGCGTGAGGCGGGG
>VXAL01008016.1:61578-77910 GCA_013399475.1 Chauna torquata
GCCTGGGCGCGCTGCCGCGCTCGCACAGCAGCGGTGCCAGGGGCGGCCGGGTGCCCCGAGCAGCGGCACTGCTCGGCCTCCGGTTGCCGTGCGGTGCAGCCCGCGAGGCTGGGCCTGAAACCTGCTGTGGCACAGCCGCCGCGGGCGCCCGCCTTTCCCCTCGTGCCACAGTTTCTGCAGTCACTGCGCAGAGCCTCGCTAGGGTACCAAAGCGCACAGTTCAGGAATGGTTCGGATGCAGGTTGCTAAGGAAATGGAGGCCCTTTTACAAATTTTACAGGGTTTCTGCGCACTGAAAAAGTGAAAGGGATTGAGGAAGGTGACATGGGGCTCTGTGATAAACCTGATGTCAGAATCTGAATTGACACTGCTGCAGAATATGCGCGCTAAGCAGGGTAGATGTGTATGTTCTGCATGCTTGAGCTGAGGGAAGTGCCATTCACGCTTCCGCAACCACCTTGTCTACACAGACATTTGAAGATAAAAGATTTTAATGCTATAACAGCACACCGTAAGTGTTCCAGTTTCATCTAGAAGCAAGTGAATGTTTGTGAGCTAAATTATGTGTATCCTGACCTGTACCAGCAGTTGTCATAAGATGTGAATGTAGATATTGAGCAATGTTTTCTGAAGCAAAAAACAAAAGAGGATGTAACATACTGACTGCATTGGGAGGTTTCAAAGTACAGCTGAACTGTTCGCTCAAACAGAACTAAGTAGGAAAAGACCTCCTGGAGGTGTGACTCAAAATTTCTGACCTGGCAGGTGACCTGGTGGAACTACAGCTACGAGTAGTATCACTTTGCTCACCAGAAGAATTTCCAAAGAATATTACATTGTGTAAATAGTTAACATAGGACTCAAAAACGTGTCCTTCATAAGCCAACTAAACACTTGATTTTTCTTCAGATTGAGAGAAAATGTTACTCCTGTTTAAAGAAAATTCATCATCAAACAAGTTAACAGATCTGTTAAGCTTCAGTTCTATATACCAGCTCACATCCAATGACTGTGAATGCTAAAGGAAGAAAAGCAACGTTACACGATGTCAGCATGCTTTTTTGTAAGTTTTGTGATTGCAGATGACTCATATCCTAGACCAAGGAGTTAGTTCTACCAAACTGCTTCTCAGTAACCAGTCTGTAAAGATTTAAGCTTCCGCCTGATTTTGTCATGTGCTTGCCTCTTTCACTTGGTGAGGTGAAGTTCCACCACCTAGCTTCTGTGGGAAGGCTAGTCCCTTTGCCTGCTCCTGATTGCCTGCTGTGATTAAGTGACTGGAGGGATGGAGGTAGGGACAGAGGGACGCAATACACTTCGATTTTAATGAAGCTTTTGGTACCTGCAACTCCTGTCCACTGTGGTCACCTTTGCTGTTTTTTACGGCTAGAAGCAAATCAAGTCAAACGTGCCTTTGGCCGGGATGCAAGACGGATGGCAACCAAGAGCAGAACCCTCAGGGAGATCTTGTTTTATGCATGTTCAGATCTTGGCTTCCTGTAAAATAGAGCTATGAAGTGAGGACAGCTTGCCGTAGATAAGACACTTAGACTTCTTCCTTCCTGCTTTGCCATTCTCCCTGTTTTTACAGCCCTCTGCTGCAACCAGTGAGAGGCTGGCCGTGATAAAAGAATTTGCTGAATCTGCCAGGAAGGGAGGTGGACTCTGTCCCCTAGCTGTCACCATCAACAGGGTGGCTCTGTGGTTCACAGAAGAAGCTGCTGCCTTTCTTCACTGCTGGAGAGGGAGCAAGGCATCCTCTGGCCATTCCCACCCACGGAGACACAAACAGGATGGCCCACACAACTCCTTTTGGCTTTAACATCCTTTGGTGGTTTAACCTTGGCTGCTCACCAGGTGCCCACGCAGCCACTCAGTCCCCCTCCTCAGCAGGACAGGGGAAGAAAATAGGATGAAAAAAAAAACCTCTAAAAGTAGTTTAATAAAAGAAAAGCTAAGGCTGCTCGCAGAACCAAGGAAAAAAAAATTATTCTCTACTTCCCGTCATCAGGTGATGTCCAGCCACTTCCTGGGAAGCAGGGCCTCAGCATACGTAGCGGCTGCTTCAGAAGACAAACACCTTCATAACAAATGCCCCTGCACCTCCTCCTTCCCCTTAGCTTTCACTGTTGGACTTCAGGTCATACGGGATGCAGTATCCCTTTGGGCAGCTGGGGTCAGCTGTCCCAGCTGTGTCCCTTCCCAGCCTCTTGTCCACCCCAGCCTGCTGGCTTTTGGGGGGGGCTAGAGCGACAGCCTTGATGCTGTGCAAGCACCGCTCAGCGATAGCCAAAACTCAAAGCACAGCAGTGTGTGGGATGCCGTGAGGAGAGTGAACTCCATCCCAGCCAGACCCAGTACATCGCCAGTACACCAGCTCTGGATGCTGTGGGAGCAGCAGGAGAGCAGACGACGGAACAGGGCTGGGCTCTCATGCTTCACCTAAATGACATCTCCCATTGCAGGGTACATCCCCACCCAGTCCTGCGCTAATTGTTTATAGACCCGGTGTCCACAAACGAGTCTAACCCTTCTATGAACCTTCCAACACTCTGCCACAATTGCCCCTGTGCCAGTAAGGTCTGGAAGTTTCCTGCACACAGCATTAAAAAAAAGTACTTTTTTCTGCCCAAACCCAACCTGCTGCCTGTTTTGTAAGCATTTCAAGTTCTAGTAATGAGGGATTTGGTAAACAACAGCTCTGCATGGATCAACCCGCCTGCCCTCCGCGCCCCGTCAGCCTTCTGCTCTCCAAATCGAAGAGTCCCAGATACAGTCTGTGCCCCATACTGGTACCATTTCAGTTGCCTTTCCCTGCGCTTTGTCTCAGCTGTTTGCCACCGGGCTCCCCAGGGAATGTTGGTAGAAAGGTTGCAGGCTGACCCGAGGGGGCTGCAGCCTCTGTCCCTTGCACCGATGCCTCTCCGCAGCGTGCCCTGCTCCATGCCACCGGTTCCCATGAAATGGGTCCTGGGGCAGGGGGCAGTGAGGTTGGAGCGTATCTGCCCCCGGCACAGGCACAGCAAGACACATTACCAGTTTTTTGAAAAGCATTGCGCAAACGTATTTAAATCTACAGCACAGAAATACAGTACTCAGAAATACAGCCCGTAAGGAGTTGTAATACTGAATGCTCCCACGAACGACAGCCCTGCTGACAGAGATGCTGCTCCTCTGGGAAGAGCCGTCCGCGCTGGAGGGGAGGGAGGAAAACTACAGCTCCCAGCAGCCTGCCCGGGCACCCGTGGAAGGGCAGGGTTCACCCTTGAGTCGACAGCACTGGAAGAGTCAGGGCGCGTTCAGGGAAAGGGCTGTCTGGCCAGCAGCGGAGCTAAAGGGCCTCCTAGAAGGGCAAGCCCTGGGGCCATCGCTGGCGACCCGACTGCTTCTCTTCACCACCCCGACCGGCTCCAGCCCTGTCGGTAAGTGTCTGAGGGCACAGCGGCTTTGTGCTTCCCTCTTCTGCGAGCGGGAACGGCACAGGGAGGGGAGGGACAAGAGGCGGGCTGGGAGTGCCACAGTTATACCCACACAGTCCGAAGTCTCGTATTTAGCAAGAAAACTGAGCTGTAGAGACAGCCTGGGGGGAAGGTGCCCCTCCAGCTGCTGCAAAGGCTGGATATTGATCTGTTTGAACCTGTCTCCAGTGGGGAAAGTTTCTCATGAGTTTTGCATGCTGTCTGTTGCTGGCCAGCAGGCAGGCAGGCGTTGTGCTCGTTGCTGAAGGTTCATGGAGTACGGTACTGGTTACATGCACCCATTTTCATGCTACCCAACTGATTTTGAGCATGGAGGGAGGAGCCTCCTCTTCCACCATGAATCACCGCGGCTGTGTTTGTGCTTATCAGGTCTACGGGCATTCAGCTGCAGTTCCTGAGGCCAAGACGGGATGGTGGCCCTGCCAGGGGGTAGGACTTGGTCAGCCACTCCACCAGCGGGGAGACAAGTCTCTGTATGAGCAAAGGAGAAAGTGAAGCAAAACGGTGCTAGGACTCCAGGGGAGAACGAAAATGGAAGAGAATCCAAGTGTGGGTCTGTCCGGAGGTAAGTGAACCCTGTGTTTGCTCCATCTCCTGGGAAAATCCCATTGCAAGAGGATTTCAACAGTGACAAAGGAAACCGAAACAAAATAAAATGCTGAGAAAAATCCCCTCTTCTACAGGCCAAGTAGTAACAGTTTACCTTCAGTTTTGGATTCCAGTCAGCAACGAGTTTAGGCTCTGTGTCTGGGATGGCAGCACAAGAAGGGCTGAAGATAGAGCTGCAGGCTGAGAGAGCTTTGTTCCCGGTATCCCAGTGCTTCCCCATGGGAAGCAGCTTTGTAACATGGGCTGTGGAGAGAGGAACACCTCCGCTGGGCCAGCTGCCAAGTAAAAGCAGCTCCTGCTTGTAGGGTCATGCATGGTAGGTGGCAGGGGTAGAATCACCTCCCTCAGGTTACCAGTCAAGGAGGAGGAGGCTCTGTTGAACACAGGTTATCTCAGATGGACCTGCAAAGAGAAATTCAGAGTTTACAACAAATATGCTTCCAGTGAAGAAGTGAGTCTCACGGGGTTGTATCTGCCAGGTGGGCACGAGACAGTTCAGCTTAAGTGCAGGATCCAAACTCTGCAGAGCCCAGAAACTGTAAATCTACAGACATTAAATAATAAGCCAGTTTTTCCACCACCTAGGGATGCGAAACCTACACAGGAGGCAGGGCAAGGAACACTGCTTGTGCCTAGCTTGAATAGCAGGATACCTCCGGGTTCCTTGAATTTCAGTTCCTACCATGCACTTACATTCTCCTGGTGCCTTCTTACTACTTATAGGTGAGCTTCTCAGTGATACCTTGATGCTATAGTCTCATCAGACCTGTCCTAGGCATTCAAAGCAGCAACGAATGTAAAAGTCATGCTCCAAAGGACAGCATGCTCTGACATGTGACAAGCACAGCTTTTCTCTGTTTTCAAATTAGTAGGGAGTTCCTTGCCATTTTTAAGTCTTTATTCTAATTTAGTGTAATTATTTCTCTGTCATTGTACTGCTTGATCAGTCATAAGTCATTTTTCCACAAATAGTGTCTGAAATTCGAGCTGCAGTTTGGTTTTATAAGACTCAGAATGTGTTGCAAATTCTAATGTTCATCTTCAGAATTTCTCTATTGAATTATGCTCTACTATCTGCTTTTCATTTGCTGTTTCTATGTTACCGTAGCTGTTTGGAAGATTACCCCCTTCAGAAATAAAAGCTAGGGTACAGGAAGAAGAAGGCAGAGATGGGGTTGGCTTCCAAGGCAGCCGTTGCGTGGAGACTGTCTGGCGTAACTGTTAGGGTCAATATTCAATAACAGCCTTAGAAATGCTTCAAGACTATCAAATTAATTTACCAGCCTAGGAAAACCACTGTCTCGGGAAGATGTGGAAACATACCCTACCATTTAATGAAGGGACTGCCCACCCCCCATAGGACAGTGTGCACTGGATTTGGCTGCGTTAGAATTGACTTTCAGCATAGCAGCCTGCAGGGTGCTATGTTTTGGATTTGTGGTTAAAAATAAAGTAAAAAGTATTGATAACACAACAGTGTTTTGGCTGCTGCTGAGCAGTGCTTGCATAGCCTCAAGGCATTTTCTTTCTCCCAGCAAGTAGGCTGGGATGGGCAAAAGACTGGGAGGCGACACAGCTGACCTGAATTAACCAAAGGGATATTCCATACGCTGTAATGTCATACTCAGCAATAAAGCCCGCGGTACAGGAAGAAGAAGGGGCGGATGGGGTTGGCTTCCAACTTGGCCATTGCATGGAGACTCTCTGGTCATCAGTCCACTTGTGGGAGGTGGCGAGTGATTGCCTTTTCATCATTTGTGACCCCCAATTCCTTTCTTCACCTATTCAACTGTCTTGATCTTTACCCATGAGTTTTCTCACTTTTGGTCACTTTGGGTGCTCAGCTGCACCAGGGCCAACCCACCACACAGTGGTGATAAGATTTGAGCATTAAAAACATTTCAAGTTACTAGTGTTGGACAGATCAGAGTTTGGATAGAGGACTGCATCTCTGAAAGTGATTGCTCATTGTACAGCTGCTACTACAGTCAAAAAACATAGAGGCCAATTTGAGTCATCTGTGTAAACATATAAGGCAGTGTGATTCATTGGTGATGGCTGGTCATCCTAAATTCTCCTCCACAGCAGCTCATGTAGATATTTCTGAAATGCAAGAACAGAGTTTTACAGGGTGGTGGTAAAGCACTGGGTATTCTCATCTCCTGCATGGGTAGTTGAGCTTGTGAACTCTTATCCCAACAGCTGGGCCAGCCCAAGATGAGGTGGAGAGCACAGCAGAGCATCCTGAGCACCAAGAGCCCCCCCAAGAAACACTTGAGCACCAAGTGACAAGCAGGTGGCCTGAGACCTCCTGCAAACCAGAGGAGGACTCTTCAGTGTGTAAAGCACCAACTGCTTATGGCGGAGAGATGACACTGTCAGAGTTAGCTGGCCCCACGGTGGAGGAAAAGGTTCCTCAGGAAACTGAAGTATCACTGGAAGAATCTGGGGAGACAAGAGATGATGTCTCAGAAAGATCTCAGGAAGAAGATGACACGGACAGAGGTGAGCCTCTCCCCATCTGTGTGTACTGCATTTCCAAAATGCTGATAACCTGGGCCTTTCCTTAGAGGAGGCAAAAGAGGAGAAAGGGTGGTTGGTACTTGTGCTGAAAGAAACTAAGCCTAGGTCTGTGAATTTCATTTCCTACAGCCAGGCTGGCCCAAGATGAAATGGACAGCAAAGGAGAGATCCATGTCCTCCAGGAAACACAGGAAGACCAGGAGATAAGAAAGCAATATGAAAGCTCCTGCACAGCAGAGGAAGATGCTTTATCAAGAAGCAAGCCGCTGAGCTCTGACAGTAAAATGACACATTCAGATCTGAATGCCACAGAAGATGTCACCAAGGGCCTCTTGGCAGAGGAGAGCATCAGTGCCCCTCTCCTAGATCAGGAGCCAGGAGAGCACACAGAGCAAGAAACACAGGAGAGCAAATCCTCAGGCATGTTGAGGATCAGACATGGGACCAAAGGTGAGCTGGTGGTTGCACAGTACTGCTGCTGCTCCAGCGTGCCTGTGCTTTGCACAGGCATTGGAAAAATCATATTATGAGATTTCTAATGCCTGTTGTCAGGTTTTTGGAGTCAAGCAAGAAGATATTTGCTCCTTAGCACGAAGTTAACTGGCTCCTCTCTGTCTCTCTCTCTTTTGGCTGCTGTCCTGCTTTCAAAGGCATGAAACCGTGCTGGGCTCTGCATGGTCTCTCTCTTTTCCCTGCCTCAGAAGCAAGGAGAACCAAGAATCAAAATAGTATTAACTCAAAGCCGCATTAACTTCTAACTCTTTCCCACAGCTGTGAGCTCGGGGAAGCTCTGTTGCTTTTCTCATTACAGCCCAACTTACCCATTATCTCAACAGCAAGTGGCAAATTTCTTTCTTTCACTGTAGGACATGCAGGCCCACAGCCAGAGGCTCAGCCATGCTTGCAGAATGTCACCGCCCAAAATGCAGAACAGGAGAAGGCTAAAGAGTCCATCTTACTGAAAGGTGAGGAAAAGAAGCTTCCTTTGTGTGTTACTCATCGACAAGAGGGCCCTGATCTGCCAGGAACAAGTAATGAAACATTTAATTCTTCTCTCTCGGGACCCTTCACAGTCTTTTCTAAGGGTTTGAGGGAACTGCTCCTCATCAGGCACTAGGAATTTTTGGGAAACAGGTCACAGGTAAAGAAAGAAATCCATCCACTTAAAGATAGGGGGATGTTTGACCCAGTAGTAGCAGGCTTTCCCTCCAGCTCTCCAACCTTAAAAGCAGGCACTTTGTATTCAGCATGCAGGGGGCACCTGTCCTGGGAGGTCTGAGGCTCCTAAACTGATGGACCTCCTCTTCCCAATCCCCCTCTGTGTCTTGGGGCCTCAGGCAGGAGCCCTGTTGCCACTCTGCACCACACGTTTCTCCTGGCAGGAAGAGATCCTGCTTTACCACGGACAGGAACACAAGCAGCTGTGTCTGGACCTCACTGTCCCTTCTGGACAGAAGCACAGCAGCCCTTGTTCACTCAGCACAGCTAGGAGGAAAGCAGTGAACATGATACCTTAGCTGGGTCATCCACCTCCATATGTGGAGGTGGGTGCTCCAAATGGTCACGAACCTTAAGAAAACAGAGGAGAGGGGAAGAGAAGAAAGCTCATGGCTAGCTGTAGTTTCCTCAGAAGTTTTGCACTGTAGCTACAAACCTATAGCCTTGCCTCCATCTCTGGAGCTGTAGCCCCCTCGGGTGGTGTGAAGGAGCATGGGTCCTACAGCATGGAGCAAGCAGCTTCTTCACCATTCCTGGGACCCCAGAGAGCATGCCAACCTGAATCACTTTCCTGTCATAGGGGAGAAGGTCAAGGAGGGGAAAGAGAGCCCTCGTAGCTACTTTCCAGCATAGCACTGTGGGTCACTTGGGACTGACTGCTGTCCCCTCTTTGGATCTCTTCCCTGTTGAGCAGGACTTGTCATTCTGGGCCTCGTATTTCTCGGCTTCTGCATATTCTGCTTCGGCAACCCAACTGCCAAGTCCCAGCAAGCCCCTAGGAACCCCACGGTGGAGGCCTTCCTGTCCCAGTTCAACCAGCTGCAGGACAGTTTTCCTGGGCAGAGTCCCCACCTGTGGCTTCGCGGGCGCAAGTTCCTGCAGAAGCACCTCAACACGTCCCACCACATGCAGCCGGCCATCATCATCTTCGCAGCTGCCCGCAAGGGTGAACGGACCTTGCAATGCCTTAGCGCCCGTGTGGCCGACACCTACTCGGCCGCCCTGCGTGCCAGCACAGTCCAGATTGATGGCAAGGATAAATCTGGGCTCCAGAGTGACCAGGCCAAGCTGGAGGTGGACTTAGAGCTCAGCTCAGCTTTCCAGGCTGGGCACCGTGCTGCGGTGATACACCGCTTTGAGCTGCTGCCAGCAGGGGCCACCCTCATCTTCTACAAGTACTGTGACCACGAAAGTGCTGCTTTCAAGGATGTGGCCCTGCTGCTGACTGTGCTGCTGGAGGAGGAGACACTGGAGACCCAAATCAGCCTCCAGCAGGTGGAAGAGAGGGTCCGCGACTTCCTCTGGGCCAAGTTCACCAGTGCCAGGACCCCCAGCTCCTATGACCACATTGACTCCGACAAGCTGAGTGGGCTGTGGAGCCGCATCTCCCACCTGGTCCTACCGATCCATCCAGTGCAGAACATCGAGAAGGGGGGCTGCCACGTCCACCTCAAACTCTAGGGGGCAAAGGCTGCCAGAGCCCCAGGAAGGGTTGGAAGGCCAGTCCTGGCCAGCCTCAGTGCAGATGGAGACACAAGCAAGGAACTTGCTTCGTAACACCCCAGTGCTATTTTTCTACAATTTGTTTCCCTGTACCTTCCTGGGAAGAGTTCAACAGGTACAAACGGATCCAGGCCTCTCAGCCAGCTGAAGGTAATAGACTGTATGCTTCCTTCCAACAGGTGGGAAGAGCTGATATTTTAGACTGCTAATTGCACAAGAGCACATTACAACGTGGGGAGGCAGGAGGGAAAACAGTACTTTGCAGGAAGTGGAACAAAGGAAGGCCAAATTCCCTCAAACCAACATTTTGAAGTCATGCTTCAAAAAGAAAAATCAGTTTGCTAGTCAAGAGTTTGACAAGTCCATCCTGCTACAACTCCACTGACTGATTTACACCCAAGCAAAGACCAGATCCTACATACAGGATGTTCAAACAAACCTGCAATCCAGAAATCCCCCAAACATCAATTACAAGAAATTTCAAGTTGTTAGCACTTAAACACTACAGAAAAGTGGAGGAATCCCATGAGGTGGCCGTTACACCATTCTGAAAACAGAGAACAATGAAACACAAACCACTTCATTATCACTCTGATGGTGTGAAGCCTCAAGGGATCACTCAGGTAAAGGAATGAGTAACACAGTTTAACTTAAAGCTACATCTTTAAAAAGTTCGCTCTTGATCCATTTGCCACCACAAGGCTACAAACATCTCTTTGGGCTGATGCATCAGCTTTGGTCCTGCGTGATTCCTCTTCACCTGGATACCTGATCTGTGCGTAGGGCTGGAAGCCATCAGAGGCATTTCTACATCATTTACCTGCACAGAGGGGAGCCCTAGGGATAAGGACAGGAGCGAGCTGACAAAATACCCCCTTGAGCCCCTCCACAGCCTTTCCAGGGTGGTTCCTCCCACACCAGGCCTCACCCAGGGACTGCAAGTGTTTGCAGCCCAGCAGTTCCCTGTCCCTGGCTTGCTTTCCCTGATTCTGCCTGCCTCTCCCCAGCTAACTTTTATTGATGAATGTGGATGATAACACTGACATTTATTTCAAATGACATAAGGCAGCACACCGTGTCCTTGCCCACCAAAGGTACATTTGCCTTCCTGCCAGGCAGGTGGTGCTCTGGCTAATATTAGAGCAACTAGGAACAGAGCTGATACCAGCTGGTATAGACAAAAATCTCTGGCATTAACACTAGAAGCCCTTAACTAAGCAGGCTGGTTTCTTACCATGCCTCCTCTTCTGCACCCCAGGAACAAAAATCCAACTCCTGCAAACACTGTGGTGCCCCTGCATACTGAATTGCTGCAGGGGTGCTGGAGCAGAGCTGCTAACTCAGGGAACACCTAGGGGCAAGTGCAGGTTGAGGTATTTATAATAAGCCAGCAGCCAGCCCCAGGTGTCAGCCCCTGGTGCCTACAATCCTGCCTGCTGGAGAAGGGGCAGCTGGAACAAAGCATGGCTTGTTTCTGTACAGACAGCACAGGCTGAAGCCTTGCAGAGGCTGTCTACATCTGAACAAGACACAAATTGAGAACAGCATGCTGTTTTTACAAGCAGTGCATCTGAGTGCTCCAGACCCCTTTGTTGGCTGAGTCTTCTGCCAATGGTGCCTTGCTGATCTGCCCCACTGATGGCTTAGCCGTTCACGCCAGTGCCTGAAATCACAGCCTGTCTCTTCTGTCCCCCTACTGCGTGCCTTGTCCTCTAATGGGAGATTTGTGGCCATTAACCTGGAGGAAGGGACAAAAAGAAGGAAGAGGAGGGGGTTATTTGTTCAAATTTGAACCAAAAAGCAGACATTTCATTTCTTTACGATGCTGGTCACGTGAAGACAAGACCTAGGAGTGTTGCCTGCTTTTTCCACACCTGGCAACATTTTCCCCACCATCCAAACCTTACTGATGTTTATCTCCCGTTGGAGACAGGGAGCTGAGTTACCCCTGCAGTATTAGCCACGGGTTAGACATGAAGTGTCCCTTTGCAGAGGTTTTAACCATGCCAAACACTGGCTAGACATGCTGGAGCCCAGCATCAGCAGACCAGCCCCGGGCTTGTTTCTGTACAAGACATGGGCAAGATACCGGTTGCTTCCTCCCCTTCCTCCTTTTTACTGCTATCCACTACTCTGGTAACAGAAAACACTGTTTCTGCTCTGCATGGTTCAGTATTGGCGCTGTAAGAACTGACAAAGCATTAATCTTGTTTGCAAATCTCTTGAGGGAAATCAGTATTTTAAAGTTAACTCACTACCGGTTTTATGTACCGTGCGTGCATAGTAAAGGTATGCAATGGCAACTTCATGCTGCTTGGGCACCTCGCTGTAAGCCTCTTCCAGCAAAGCTGTTCTAGTACAGATATATTTTTATGACCTTTTAAAGACAAAAAAAAAAAAATCTGCTTGCTTCTGAAACAAGACTTCTATTTAAAAATAAATGAGATTGTGAAAGAAACCAGCAAAGTCTTCAAAGTGATACTGATTCTTACTGTATTCTGTTCTTTTCTCTAGCTATTTTCAGTTCATTAAGCAAAAGAGTTCATCATATTGGACGTTTTATTCAGGTCAGGGCTGTGATTGTGCAAACAAAGTGAATACTTGCTTTTCCTGGAAGAACCCCAAACAACCTTTTTCTCAGTTGTTTGGGACAAACATCCACAGCTTTTTCAGCTAAGCCCAAAACTAAAACCAAACCCATGAACAACTGCTTTGGATCCACCCAGCTGTTGAACGCAACCCCAACTGAGACATACTGAGGTTTGCATAATATTTAATGACAATAATTAAACTGAAATCCACTGACAACTGAAACAGTTTAGAAAGCAAATATATCTCATTTCAACACCCTTCCACTGTACCCGTGGGGGAAAAAAAAGTCTGTTCCATGCAATTTCACAACACCTCAGCACACCCAAATTTTAACATTTGTGCTGAATTGTTTTGCCCGGCTCTGGCCTAAACAGAGAGAGCTTTTTCAGTCTTGCTTCTGAATTCAGAAGTCACCCAAACAGAGCAGCCGAACGAGCTCTGAGAGCAGCTCCAGCCAGAAGGGTGCACTGGTTTTGTATGTTCCCCCCAACCCCGGGTGCCGTGCTTATCGTGACGCGTGTTGGTAAACGGCACGATCATCCTTGCAGCTGGTGCAAGGAAAGGTTGAACTGAGAGCGAGAATGGCGCCTGCTGTTGTAACTTGAGGGCTACATCTGCAGCAGCACAGAGAAAGGATCTTTAATGCATACCGAGCAGAAGCCTGTTGTGCTTGTAGGACGTGGTGAGAAGTACTGGATCCGGCCCTGCACCGAGCCCCATCTGAAGCAGAAGCAGGACACAGCCGTGTTTTCGAAGGGGAGCAGGGGAGGGCGGAAGCACTCCCTGCAGCTCTAATTCTGCAGGGAAGGATGTGCTGCAAGTAGGTGCTCGGCGACCCTAAAAATTACCTTGAGGATTACACAGCTGCTCAGCTGAGGGGTAGAACCAGTTTTGGAAGGCCAGACTGGACTGCTCCACCACAGCATTAGCGCTGATTATATGTGTGAGTGTACGGCTGCCATAAACTTGTCATCCCCCGCGTTTAAAGGCCCCCGCTCTGCCTGCAGCATCCCAGCACTTGTGACAGGCACACCATGCCACATGTCTTTTCACCCCTTTGCGCCAGCACGGACTGAAGCTGGAAGCAGGCGGGACGAGAGGTGGTGGGCAGTGACCTCAGCTGCCCCAGTGCTCCCAGCACAGGCAGGGGGCAAAGCACCGAGCAGCCCCTCGCTGGCCTCTCTCTGCTCTGGCCGGAGTGTGCTGTTAGCATCTTGCTCCGAGGAGAGGGCTCTGCAGATCCCTGGCAAGGGCACTCAAGAGCTGACGATCCTCAGAGCCAAAACACAGGCAGCAACATGCTTCAAAATGAGTGGTGGAAACAGCCTCCCCTCCGTGGAGGTCTGCTCCATCCTCTGCCCCAGCAACCCGGGACCACTCAGCTGCCCCCAGGAAGCAGTTTCAGGTTTTGGTGGTCTCCACGGAGGAGCAGACCTGGCCTCTTCCCACGCTTACAGCGAGAGCTGAATGAAGCCACTCTTCTCTGTGTTAAAGGGGCTGAACTCCTGGAGCTGCTCAGAGTGGTAGAAGGAAGGACCTGCCATTTCCCTGGTCAGAGCTTGTCTGCAGAGAGGAGCCTCGGGCCACACAGGATCCTCCTTGAAAGAAGAACAAAGTCCAGTTGTTCCTGCTCCTGGGGCCAGGAAGGGGCACCTATGCTGGGGCAAGCACCAGGTAAAGCCAGCTGACTTGCTGGAACTGTGTGGCCAGTGGGACAGACCACAGACCCAGCGTAACATCCTGCACGTCAGCAGGAAAGACTGCTACCGAAGACAGGCTCCCTCCAGCAGCTTGGTCACCGGGAGACAAATGTGCGAAGGCAGGGAGGAAAACGCACACAGAAACAAAGACCTTTATACTCCAGACCAAAGTCTTGCATGCATTTTTCTGAACTCTCAGCCTCTATAATTAAGGAATGTAAGGTTGAAATCCTAGGCAACTCCCAGAGAGCAAGGGATGAGTGCAAATCAGCCACCTGCAAGCATCCCTCGCGTCTGAACGTGGCTGGCACCTACAGTGAAACATGGGGAAAAGCCACTCGTCATGGCAGGGCTGTCACGTTGGGAATGCAAAACCAGAAAGGGCTGCTGCACGTGCGGAGGTCAGGCTGCTCACTTGCAGCAGAGCCACACGTAATACAGCCCACAGCAGAAGTGGCAACTGTACGGACTAACTAAAGAAGGTAGGAAAAAAAAATACAAATCGGTAGGGGGGGATTACAAACGCTTATAAGACTGGAGGTTGGTTTTGGTAGCAGGTGATGGTTTTCTTAGCAAGCTTTTAAACGTATTAATCTGTTTAATGGCATCACTGAATCCTTCCCTATGCTGGTTATGTGGAGAGTCCCGGGTCTGTGGGGGAACCTTGACATCCCACACCCTTGCTCCCACATTGACTGAGAGTACTCAAAATCTTCCATGAACATTAAGAAAATAACCACACTGCTTAAACTCAAGACCTAAAATTGCAAGCAGCATTTTAGTATTATCTTGCTGCATTTCACATCACACTTGCATCACGTCTGTGACCAGAAGAGGCTCAGGAGATGCACTCGTGGGATGAGAGCAGGACTAGCAAGAAAGGTCAGGACAGAGGGGGCACTGAGGGGCCCTGGAGGGGAGAGCATTGCAGGCAACCTGGATTTGCCCCGTCATGCTCTGGTAATGCCTCACATGCAATTCCCCCTCCCCAAATCCTCTCTGCACCAAATGTCACTCAACAGCCCACTTCTGCCTCCTCCCCTTCCTGGGGCTGATGCTCAGCTGCTGGTTGTGAGAGCGGCTGAAGATCAGGCACACCACAACTTGTCTGAGAGCAGCGTGGCATCCAGCAACCTCACCCAGCTGGAGCTGGCCTCCCTTTTCTTCCTGCACACAGCCTCTCCCCCACCTCTGCGCCTCGCCACAGCTTTGCTTATCTTCAAGAGCAACTGAGGAACACAGGGCTGCAGCAGGGCAGGAGAGCCAAGAATTGACTCTGAAGCCTCTGTGGAAGGCAGCTCATGGAGAAACCACATTATTTGACAGCTCTCCTCTCCCTTGTTTTCTGTGGATGGGCCAGAAGCGGGTTGCCCCCCTCCTCCCTTTGCCCCCTGCCTGCTAGCAAACGGCTTTGATCGTGAACCCCATGTTGCTCCCCCCTGCTGGCACCCCTCCATCCTTCCTCTCCCCTCCCTCCCTGTGAGGCTGAAGCCCTGGGGGTGGGGGGGGGAGGTGTGGAGGACTCAGATCACCTTCCCACACTGATTGCAGCACATCTGGCAGGCAGAAGCCACGGCTGCCCAGCCACCCGCCCCCGGCTGGGGACACCTGGTGCCTTGGACCAAGGTGTGCGGGCACGGGGAGATCAGAGCATCCTGGCAATGGCTGTGCTGTGAGCATAAGCACAGTGGGGGGGATCCAGAAGGGAGAGGGGAAGGTGCCAGCATGATTTTTAGCCATTTCCTTCCTTTTAAGTTGCACAGTTGACTATCTCGGCTTGTCAGCCTGAGAGCAGTGCCTGGAGACTGGGATCAACAGAATTCTTTAGTGTGGAATGACCCAGGTTGGTTACGGGGGTTTCATTGCTTCCTCTGAGAAGGCCTCATGCAGAGAGCAGGCTGGTGCGAGCAGGCTCCAGTGCCCTGACTCTGCAGCGTGTGTTGCCACTGTCACCGCTGATAAGGAGGTGGCAGGGGAAAAGCAGCAAGGCAGCGAGACTTTTGTCCTCCAATAAACCGTGATTTGCTCATTTTGCCATGCACATGTATCACCTTTCCCTTCCTCTGAAACAGCGAAACCCAGAACACGATAATCCAGCGACCCAACTTTATGCAATGAAAGCCCAAAACACCTTGACGAGGCGCCCTGCAGCGCTGGAGGGCGCGTGCCTTCTGTCCTGTTGAACCACGCAGCACAACGTCCACCCTCGTCCCGGCCAGTGCCCCCAAGAAGCTGTTGGGGCCGAGCTGCTCAGACCTCTGTGACCCACACTGGAACCAGAGCAAGGAGGGGAGCTCTCCCCGTGCAATTCCTGCTCCCAACGAGGGCACCGGCCTCCACCGACGGGAGTACCGGCCTTCCCGCCGAGGCTGGGACCAGGCTGAGCCTGGGCTCCTCGCCCTCAGCTAGCAAGCGCCAAGTCCCCAGGCGCCGCCCGTGCGGGCAGCATCCCCTGCCGGCCCTCACCGGGCCAGGGAACCGCTCTCCTTCTCCTGGCCGACATCTCCCTTCCACCCTTCCGCGCACCGACAGCAGCCCGCGGCTCTGCGGGGCCTCAGGGGAGGCACGGGAGGGCGACTTGTCCAACGCTTCTTTCCTCAGCACAACGGCCTCGCCCTGCAGCGAGGGCTGCCGGAGGGGCGGGACGGGGCCGAGCCCCGGGGCGGCCCGGCCCCGCCGTGCCCCGCTCCCCGCCCTCGGCAGCTCCG